>JAGFNQ010002161.1:216736-238688 GCA_024364735.1 Boesenbergia rotunda | reverse complement strand
TTTTTGCTCCTCTGCTTCCAGCTTCGTCTTAATCTCCTGCTCCCATCGCCAAGCATCCACTGAGCCACAGCCTGACCCCCTGACTCCCTGAGCACTCAATCCACTGAAGACCTCTTCAGCTGAGCCTCCGTCAGTCGTCAGCCGCGCCAGGAACGCCAGACGTCCGTTGAAACCTGAGAAGAGGAAACGTCCAAACCTTCTCAAAGGAAAGTCCCAGTTGACTCTCCTCCATTGTTTGAATCCTCCCTGTATCACCTGCACACTTAGCAGAAGCTTAGTAAAGCGTATCACAAAGAAATCGGCAGTGTATCAGAGAAAACGCAGAGAAAACAGACGCGATCAGAGCGTCTGACAGCGATTTCAAATTAAAGTTCAGACACTGATCGGTCACCAGACCGATCAGTGATGACCCTGATCGGTCACCAGACTGATCAGGGTAAGCCTTGAACGATCAGGCTCCAGCCTGATCGATCCCCAGTGAGAAACTGGGATCGCGGACTTCTTGTGATCGGTCACACTGACCGATCACAGATCATGGATCGGTCACCGGACCGATCCAACACTTGCTGGAAGAATTCCAGCTCTCGCAGGGGGTGTGCCCTGATCGGTCTGGTGACCGATCAGGTCAATCCCTGACCGATCAGGAGCCATCCTAATCGGTTAGGGTGAGAAACCTCCGACATTTTGATCGATCAACCAGATCGATCAAAGGTTTCTCCAAAAACCTTCTGACCACTCTCTGATCGTTCACCAGAACGATCAGAAGCCAAACAAAATGCTTCTGTTCTCTCCCTGATCGGTCACCAGACCGATCAGACTTCTCTGGATCGATCACCAGACCGATCCACAACAAGGAGTTCGAGCCAACTCCCTGATCGGTCACCAGACCGATCCAGCTTCAATCGATCCAACCCTAAGTCAAGAGAATGAGCTCCCTAGCCTTCTCTGACTCGTGCTCAGTCCCCCGGACCAAGACTCCGTGCCCAGCTTCACTCACTGGGGCTTCCTTCAACCTAGCTTCACTCACCAGGGTTTCGGTCACCCGGCTTCACTCACCAGGGTTTCGGTCACCCGGCTTCACTCACCGGGACCCGGCTTCACTCACTGGGATTTCATTCAACCTAGCTTCACTCGCTAGGACTTAGCTTCACTCACCAGGGTTTCGGTCACCCGGCTTCACTCACCGGGACCCGGCTTCACTCATCGGGATTTCAATCACCTGGCTTCACTCACCAGGACCCGGCTTCACTCACCGGGATTTCAATCACCTGGCTTCACTCACCGGGATTTCAATCACCTGGCTTCACTCACCAGGACCCGACTTCACTCACCAGGATTTCGGTCAACTGGCTTCACTCACCAGGACCTGGCTTCACTCACCGGGATTTCAATCAACTTAGCTTCACTTGCTAGGATTTCAATCACTCCGTGCCTAGTCCCCGACCAGGACTTAATCCGAATTCACTCAACCAAACTTAAATCGGTGTCAACACCAAAACAACAATCGGGCAGACTGCATCAACATTATCAAGTGGGAGGAGGCCAACCAGGAGGCGCTGACTCCTCCCCCGGCTGCTCCTGATGCACCCCCTGTGTCTGCCGAGTCCTCGGAGGGGACCGTCGAATCGTCCCACGGGCCTGCTTCGACCGGGAGGGCAGAAGCTATTGTCGCGCCTCAGCCCGTTGCGAGCCAAGGGCCTTCCGGTCCGTCGGTTGACCCTCAGGCGGATCTTCCTTCAGGGGGTGACTCTCCCCCGGTTGTTGTTCATCCGGAGGAGGTCGGTGAGGGGTCCTCGCCCCGTACTACCCCCTCAACTGTATAATTCGCCGGTCGATAGAAGAGGCTGATTCCAGAAGGCTCGAGTCCCAGATGGAAAAGGCTGCGCTCCGGTGGCCCAGACCCCTTCCCTCTGTCTCTGAGGTGGTTGTTTCTCCTTTTGAGGGTGGGGAGTCCATTCCCCTATCTTCCCCCGTTCCGCCGATCGTTGTTCTAAAGGCAGGCGTCCCGGTCCCCATCTCTCATTCAATTGACCCTGCCGAGGCTCCTAAGGGTAAGGAGGTATTGTGCACCCAATACAGGATGGCACTTGATCGCATTCAAAAGAGGCTGAATGCAGCATTGGAGGCTTCCATGCAATCTTTCCCCCCAGTGCAGTTGAAGGAGGTTCCTGCCGAGAGGCCCTTGTCCGAGGAGACTTCCTGCTCTGAGGAGGGTGATTCCGACCCCTCTACACTGCCCCTGGAGCTCCTGCTATCCAACTACTTCCTCTGCGCAGGGGCTCGTTGCCTTCTGAGGGTCGGGCCGACATCTCGAGGTCTCAAGGAGGAGCAATCGTATGAGTCTCTGTAGGGCCTCTAACCAATCTCTGCGAGTCCCTTCTGAAGGTGTGCATTCCTGGTATATAGGATGTTTCCTTGTACATTCTATAATTGCTTGGTGCAATGATAGGCGGCCGAAGATTGCTTGACGGCCGACTGTGGATTGTACGCTTGGCCTCAGATTGAAGCCTTGACCCGTTGGGCCCTGAGGGCAGAGGTCGCAGCTGACCACGAGCATCAGGCGGGACTTATACAAGCGGGGGTCAGCCGGGCTCTACGGGCGAAGGTGGAGTATCTGCTGAATACCCTGATGGCTAAGGAGTCCGCCCTACATAGTTTCTGGCACCGAGAACGGTTGGTCTCTGAGCGGGTGGTGGCCATACCAATGACCTGCTCCGACGCAGGAGCAGGATTAACTTCAAATGAGAGAGAGAAAGTTATCGGGCGATATCCGACTTATGGAGGCTTCAACCAAGAGGTTGAATGCACGCATCCAGAGACAAGCGCAGCAGCTCGGCCAGAAGGAGTTCGACCTCATGATGGCGATTGATCGCTTGTCTATCTTCGAGGATGACCTGGCCCAGGCTCGATCGGAGGTAAAGGCGACGTCAGACAGGCTCAGGGAGGCCCTGGCAAAGCAAGATAGAATGTCTGCCGAGATGGAACAGCTGAAGCGCGCCAAGGAGGCTATTGAGGCCGAGCTGTGCGACCTTCGGGTGGTTGAGGCTTCTAGCACCAGAGAGGCTGAGGCAGACTTCAAAGCCAAGTTTCTGGAATCGGATGAATTTGGCGATATCTTTGCTGGCCAGGTAATGAAGCACTTGAAGCAAGGCTTCCATGGGGCCATTGACTAGTTGAAGAAGTCTCAACTTCTGCCTCCAGATGCTGATCCGAGTTTATGAGTATCGGTCGAGTTTAAGAGGAACTCCCTCCCGAGGGCCAAGAGTTGTAGGATTAGGTGCTTACCAGGGAGCTTGGCCCTGTTGTACCCATTTTGATTAAAATGATAACATTTCTTTACCTTACTGTCTCGTGCATGCTTTTGCGTTTGACTCCCTGTGTCATTTGTCTTCGCCTTAAGGGCTCAGAGAGTAGAGAGATTGGGGTTTTTTGGGTTTAACTCTGGGTATGGATCTCCCAAGATAACCCCGCAAGCCCAAGTACCAGGTCTGCATTTATTCCCCTGTGGGGCCCCATCGGCCCTTCTCTTTTAGAGAGTGTTGGCGGCCTCTGAAATGCCGTCTCCTCATCCCAAGTGATCTCTTGAATTGGCCCATAAAGAGTTTCGAGTTCCCAAGTGCGGCGGAGGCATACCAATCGATGCGATGCTTTAGGGATAGCGTCCGTTGTTATTCCCGCGCCACGCCTGCATTAAATGTGAAGAGAGGCAGTGGTCACTATAAATAGGGGGAGAAGGGTGAACCGTCCTTCCCCATCCATTTCGCTTTCTTTCTCCTGATATACTCCTTGTGGCGAGATGTCAGTACCCTTTCCTCTGCCCCTTTTTACGGCAGGAGTTGTCGACACCGCCGGGGAGGATAGCGGAGACGTAGTAGTGTTTCTCGCTGAAGGGCCTAGCGGAGGTGGAATCACATGTTTCACACTGTTTGCCAGGAAGTATAGCGGAGATGATGTCCGGGGTCTCGCTGAAGATCTTGGTGGAGGTGGGATCTCGGGTTTGGCCGAGGAGTCCAGAAGGGAAATCATGTACTCCGCTGGGGAGCATAGCGGAGATGACATCTCCTGATGGTTCATATTCTGCCCCTCCTCGCGCGGTTCATCCCCTGTCCGCCTCAAATGTCATCCCCTTCCGAACTACTCGTTTCCTCGAGTTTTGGGCATCGGATGGCGTTTGCCGAGATGGTGCAGTACCATCACTCGAAGAGGAGTTGTAGCTATTGCTCCCCCTCCTCTTCCTTTTTGAATGTGGTAGTCATCCTTGTTGTTGGATGCATTTTTGTGAGAAGAGGTAGTCGGGGTCTTCGGACGGAATTGTTACACCCATGTGGCCCTCCAGTTGTTTTATCTGTTAATGATTACGAGGATTAAGGATCGAGAGGTTTCCATTACGGCCGAAGATTCAAGAATTTCGACCATGATGCGCGTGGATCCCCGCTCACCCGCTATTGGAAGACGGTTTCGAGCCAAGCGACTCTGCAGGAATGATGAAGTGATGGAGAAAAGCCCGAGTAGAGGAGTGATTTCCTTTACCGGATCTTCTTGATTGTATCTTGGTATTCCTCTGAGATGTTGGCATCAATGTATTTCCCATATAAATGAAGGAAAATATTTGTTACCTTTGATGTGCACCTACTTGTATTAATATTCGGATGTCTTGCTTGTTCCCTTTTTATCTGGTAGATTGTGTTAACCTTACTTCCGTAGCGCCTAAGTATTTCAAGCACCTACCACACCGCAAGGCATCAGGGTCTCGGCTACTCGATCGGGCGTTCGTAGCACCCCGACCAAGCCTAAGTACCCCGGACTTCCGTAGTACCACGGGGTATTAGGGTTTTTATTCTTGGTTGGGCGTCCGTAGCACCCAGACAAAGCCTAAGTACCTCGGGCATCCGCAACACCACGAGGTATTAGGGTTTTTATTATTGGTTGGGCGTCCGTAGCACCCAGACCAAGCCTAAGTACCTTGGGCATCCGCATCACCGTGAGGTATTAGAGTTTTTATTCTTGGTTGGGAGTCCGTGGCACCCAGACCAAGTCTAAGTACCCCTGGCATCCACAGCACCGCGAGGTATTAGGGTTTTTATTCTTGGTTGGGAGTCCGCAGCACCCAGACCAAGCCTAAGTACCCCAGGCATCCGCTGCACCGCGAGGTATTAGGATTTTTATTCTTGGTTGGGAGTTCGCAACACCCAGACCAAGCCTAAGTACCTCGGACATCCGTAGCACCGCGAGGTATTAGGGTTTTTATTCTTGGTTAGGAGTCCGTAGCACCCAAACCAAGCCTAAGTACCCCGGGCATCCGCAGTATCGCGAGGTATTAGGGTTTTTATTCTTGGTTGGGTGTCCGTAGCACCCAGACCAAGCCTAAGTACCCTGGGCAGCACCGCGAGGTATTAGGGTTTTTATTCTTGGGTGGGAGTCCGTAGCCCCCAGACCAAGCCTAAGTACCCCGGGCATCCGCAACACCGCGAGGTATTAGGGTTTTTATTTCTTCGGTGGTACATTGGTATTTTGGAGAGGACACCTTCCATTATTACTTCAATTCGCTGCAAAGCAGGAAAAATACATAGGCGGGTACACAATATACAAGGTAAATCTTACCGGGTACGAAAGGGCCGGAGATAGTTTGCTTGCCCCGGCCACTCGAGCCTTTTGTCCCTCTCCCCCTATGCATGACCGCCTCCTTCAGCTAGCCTTCTGGAGCCCTTGGGTTCTTCCGGGACTCTGACCTGACTTCCCCACTGTAGCATCGCCGAGACACCAGCTAGTTCCCCTTGTCTTCAACCACTCGGTCGCCTACGGGGAATTTTATCTTCTACTGGTAGACAGAAACCACCGCCTGGAAGACACTCAGCACCGGGCGGTCTAAGATGGCGTTGTAAGATGAGGGAGCGTCCACAATCAAGAAAGGTGTCCTCCTGGTCCTCTCCAGCACGTCACTGCCAATCATAGCGACAGGGTGATTTGCCCTATCGGTTGTACTCGATACCCCGTAAAGCCAAACAGTGGGGTCGAGACCGGGAGTAGCTCATCATCGTCGATCTGCATTTGGTCCAGAGCCGTCTTGTACAGGATGCTCACGAAACTTCCTGTGTTCACGAAGATGCGCTTAACCTCGTAGTTGGTGATGTGGGCAAGGATTACTAGGGCGTCATCATGGGGAGCTTCCACTTCTTCCAGGTCTGCTGGACTGAAAGAAATTGTAGGGTCGTGCTCCTGGCTCCGACTCGTCCCGATTGAGTAGTTTCCCAATTGCCGGGTATGAGACTTCCTTGCCCAGTGGGAATCTCCTCCGGTGGGTCCCCCGGAGATTACTCCAACATGCCCCGAGGGCGGGCCACACACAGGGGTCTTGCCCTTCTGGAGATCTCTTTCTAAGGAGGGAGATCTGCGGGGTGCAGACCCCCGACACCTTCCTTGCGACTGTGACCGAGACTGATGTCGGGTCTCGTTTTCCTCGGCCTGTTGCCACTGAGGAGAAAGGCTTCACCGTGGAGATCTTCGGTGAAACCTCGCTTTATTTCACTTTCTTCGAGGTTTGGTGTATGCCTCCTCACTAAATTTCTTTTTCAAGGCGTGACACTCCTCGGTGGAGTGTGTGGTACTGTCGTGAAAATCACAGTACTTTTCAATGGCTCTGGCTGCTCGGTATCCACCGTCTCGACCAGCCTTCGCCTACCAGCACACTAGTCCTTCCCGAGGTGAAGGTCTTTTCCTTGGGTTGGAGCTGGGGGCTCCCTTCTTTCAGACTGGGGAACAGCTTGAGGGAGGACTCTGACTGGTTCTTTGTGACGGGCGTATTGCACCTCCTCCATGTTAACGTTCTTGACAGAACGCCCCAGCAGATCATCGAAGCTGATGTGGGCTTCTTCACTAGGTATCGGAAAAAATCTCCTTCTGCGAGCCCTTATGTGTAGGCACTAACGAGGATTTCTGACCGCACGTCTTGTGCCACCCTGTTGAACCACTGGATGTACTCCTTGAGCGGCTTTTTCGGCTTCTGCTTGAGGGCAAATAGATTGAGTGTCGTCTTCTGATAACGATGACTATTGGCTAAGTGGTGGAGGAAGGCGGTTCTAAACTACGCAAAGGAGTTGATAGAACCTTGGGGCAGTATCTAGAACCATCGCTGGGCTGCTCCAGATAGGGTGTTGAGGAACACCCGGCACTTTACACCATCAGTATACTGGTGAAGGAGTGTCGCGTTCTCAAATTTGTAGACATGATCCTCCAGATCTGTCTTCCCGTCATAATCAGTGATCCCAGGCCCACGAAACTGCTTCGGCATGGGGTCTTCCACAATCTCAGATGAGAAAGGCGTAGAGGGAACTTTATGGGAGACCTTGGGTTCCTCCCTTGTCCCTCTTCGTGCCTCTGCGCGCTGGAGGCTACCGAGTTGGCTTTCTCGATATCTCCGGGAGAGTCTCTTCGGGGGCCTGGGGTTGCTCCGTCCCGTCGCCCCAATGGTGTGACGGATCTTCACGAGTGAGAGATGGAGACCCTAGGAATCTCCTCCCATGCAGGAGCCCCTTGCTGCAAGGCGGCTTGCTCGACTTGGTGATGCTCGAGCGCTTCTTTGATGGCGTTGGCCACCAAGCGATCCAGTTCCTCCCTCATCAGGGCAATAGATTGTCCCTTCGGCCCTGCCATCGGTGCTCCTTCTGGTGCTTTATTGGTTTCCCACAGACGGCGCCAAACTTGTTCCGGAAGGAATCGACGTCGACAGTCAGTCACCAGGGTTCAACCCACGTAGATGTTGACGATGGGGGAGGAACTCCGCACCCTGCAAGGTCAACACGAGCGCTAAGGGAACACGCCGGAGGTTGTCCGACGAAGTCCACTCCGACGCTCAAGTCAGTGCCTCGATGGAGAAGAGTAGAAGGCAGAAAAAGGTACGAGTGGTAGAGAATGCATAACCCCTTTACCGGAGGGGTTGGAATACCTTTTATACCTGCGGCGGCTGCCTTGGTACGTCCCATGATCTATGCCACGTCCCCCCCTTCGTCGGTTACAAGATAGTCTTTGAAATGGTCCACGCTGTCATTAAGTGTGACCGGTTGCGAAATTTAAGGGTCATGATGACTCCACGATAGTGGGGATGCTTATTCACGGATCCGAGAAAAAAGGAGGGACCGTTACTTGAGGTCAAATGTTGCTTGGGCTCCGCTTCACCGAGGTGATCTCGGGGTCTTCTGGCCCGGGAGATTGCGGGCGCTCCGCTTCCTCGAGGTGGTCTCGGGACCCGACTTCCCGGGGTGATTCCGGGAGGGGTTTTCAGATCTGATCTCCAGGGCGTGTTTACCGCAGGGGGGCCTGGAGGCTTCTCTTCCCGAGAGGCTTCCAGGAGCTCTGAAATGGGAGTCGCTTGGACTCGCCATATCTTGCCACCCATCTTCTTCAGCCCACGTATCCGCCACAGGCTATTCAACCCCATCGGCGACGTTCAAGAGAGGAGCTTTGTTTGAGGAGAAGGTCGGAGTCAGGTTCGAGTGATCTCAACTCCAAATAGCCAAAGCATCATCCAAGCAAGTGGTAGCTAAAAATATCAACATGGAATTTAAACTTGATGACCCGAGCCACCTTAAGTCTGTTTGAGGGCGCCTCAAGTGTGAATATTAAAGCTGTCGCTAATTGGAACTAAGGCACCACAGTTAACACTGAGGTGTCTTAGTTTGGAACTAGGCACCCTTGATCAAAACTGAGGCGCCTCAGATCAAAAGATATCAAAGTTGAACATTGGCTGCGCAGATAAAATGTTATCCACTGAGGGCGCCCTATGTTTCAACTGAGGTACCCTAAGTGTCACATCAATAAATGGTCACTTTAACTATTAGGGTATAAATAGCCCCTAGATCAGTTAGGAATTAATATCAACTGTTATTCATTTTTCTAATTCTTGTATGAGCTTCTTTAACATCTGTAAGAGGCTTCATCGCCTTTAACAAAGGAGAATTGTAATGAAACTTTTCAACCGTCTTGGATTAGTAACTTCCCTGGTTGCAACCAAATAAAAAATTTGTAGCCTCTTTCTTTTTTGTTGTTGACTTTTATTTTGTTCAACTAATCTATTTATTCGAGTTAAGAAAAAGCGAGATATTGAGTTCTTAATTGCAGGGTTATTCACCCTCCTCTAGTCGGCCTTACCTGGGCCTACATTTTATACTCCTTGTAATTGTCGTAATCTTAATTTTACTTGGTATGCTATGGTCATTTGTTGTTCTAAGGCTATGTGATTTTTTAGAGTGATACAATTGATCTATACATTGTTCTTCTTGTTTACTAAGCTATGGAAAATTTTCACAGATGGGCAGTTAAGCCATTGTTACAAACACTCTAGGAAAATCATGTTGAGAGTGTTAAACCTATAATGGAGGAAACTGCATAAATAAGAGATGTTTTGCATGATTTTGAAAATAATAGCAAATATCCCAAAAAGAAGAATGAAGCTGAGTTCTTAGCATTATATGAATTTGAGAATTTTTAATTATTGTTTGGTGTGGTAATTTAGTACAAATTGTTGCATGGTATCAACATTGTGAGCAACTTTGTTTAATCTGAAAATATAGATATTAATATTGTTATTAAATTTTTAAAAGGAATTATTTTATTTATAGAGATGGAACACCCACTATAAATAAAATAATTCCTTTTAAATCATTTTATTTATAGTGGGGGTTGCCATCTCTATAAATAAAATAAGGCCATGGTTATAGAAGAATTTAGAGATGATGATTATGATAAGGTTATGGTTGAAGTTAAAGGAATGACATGTGAGATGGCCATTAAAGCTGTATTTCAAGAGAAAAGTGTTATTTGAAGAAAGAAGTAATTTAGTGAAAGTTATAGTGAAGAAGTGACAGTCAGCTGCAGAATCTTTTCGAATAAACCGTCTCTCTTTATAATCGATCAAGCTCATTGTTCTATGAAAACTAGATCTGAACAGTTTCAAAAATATGATGGAACATTTTTTTTTCAATCTAGAGAGGTTATAATATGTAAATGATGAAGCATTATTGAGGTCTTGCAAGAATCTTGAAAATTCTCTGACTTATAGAATTGTTATGATATTAATGGGGATGATTTATTTTTTGAGTTGATATTCTTGTGCTCATTACTAAGACAAAATCAGTAATTGATGTAGTGACTTCTTGAAGAAAATGGATGGATGTTTCTCAAATATTCACATTGCTTATAAAATCTTATTGACTATCTTGGTTACAGTAGCAAGTGCAAAACAAAATTTTCAAAGTTAAAGCTCATCACAACTTTTCTCTGATAAACCATGTCAACCATGTCAAAAAAGAATTGAATAGATTGATTATGTTATCAATTAAGAAAGAAATTACTAAATAACTTGATGATACAAACTTGATTAGTATGTTTAGCTCTAAAATGGAAGATGGATTTTTTTAATAAATATTTTGGACATATTTATCTTATCATTCGATTATAATAAAATATTTTGATTATTGAGTATTGTTTAATTTTTTATATTGTCTTTAAATTGATTAAATTTGAAAAATTGTAATGAAACTAAAAGAATATGAACGCACATTATAATTAAGGGATTTTTTTAAGTTAGACTTAGTCCCAAAAATTATTAGGATTGGCCCTATTCTCCCTCAATTTAACATCACTACTAGCCATAAGTTGTGGAGTAGGATTGAGGTTTTAAACCATGTTATATGTTTGCATAATTAAATGTTTATGGTGCAATAAACCCCTCCCCCTCCCCAGCTTATTTGACATCCAATATTACACTTATTTGAACATCGAAATGTTAGGATGCTGCTTTTAATTCAAAATGCTTGGAACCAAATATCATTAAAGGACTCTTTGAAAATGATCAATCATGGAAAAAACTTATTTACAAATCATATTGACAGTATAAAGATCATGAAAATTCTCATACAAAATATTTTTGAAAAACTTATCTAAGTTTGGAAAATAAGATGCATTTTTATTATATATATATATATATATATAAGTGTCCTCATAAAGTTTCGTGATTTTTAAGAGACTTGTATAATTGTTATGGATTTTTAGAATTTGAATTGACACAGCTATAGAACTTTGTCAATTGGGTTAGTAATAACAGTTAACTGATTTTAGGATTTAGGGTTTAATTAATTGAATCATCCATTCAATCAATTAGACTCGATCTTAAACACTATGTATGTCACGCACCAAGACCATTAGAGCCGTTGATCCAATATAAAATTGGACAACATCTCCCCTGTCCGACGGACAATTTACACATACACACAGACACACACAGATACAAAATGGCCTCAGGTCACAAAGCAGGTATATATAAAGTGTAAGATAATGAAACACCACAATACCGAAACATAGAACTCACCTGGGCTGCCTCCAGGGCAGGCACGTAGCAAATCCACAAACACAAAGTCCAACAAAGGACTCAAAAATACAACACCTCAAGAAATAAATCCAATACAAGCTCACGGTATATGAAAAACGAATACAACGCATAAAGAATGCTATAAAAAGGAAAACAACGCGGAAGCACCCAACAACGGAGTCGTAGGGACCAGGACCGACAACTGGGCTCCTCCGGCGAGCTATCAACCTGAAAATAAAAATATTACGACGGGTGGTGAGTCCAAGTGGACTCCGCGGGTATATAGAAAGATATGCATGACAGAAAAGTAGCTAAATCAGCTATACAGAAACAACATGATACAGTCTCCATAATAATATCAGAAGCATGCATAACTGAAATAATAAAGGACTGTACATACCAGAAATCAATCTATCATGATCATAATAGGACTCATACCATACGAGCAAGTGCAGGGTCAACAAACCATACCAAAAGTACCTCCTGTATGTGCATGTCAAACAAGTGCAGCAAGTAAATGCAGCAAACATAATCAATGCACAAATGCATCATATGCACATGATGCAATGTCATGGTCACCCCCTAACACCAGTCAAGCCACCGAGACAGGCGATACTGTGTCGGCCGAGTGGGTAAAGTTGTGACACTATCCGCACTCTGCTATCACTGCTCCTGAGTGACCGAGTGGACATGATGCTGGTAGAGTAAACACTCCGCCCCATGTATATATGGGGGAGATATCTCTCTCATCTTCTCTGGTCTATGGGAAGAGAAGGGATCCCTGCCTACTACCACGCTCCGAAACCACTACCCATGAGTGGTTGAGCAAAGCAGTACAGAGCAAATGCACACACCCAGCAGTATCTTCTAACCCATGAGTGACCGTGTGTGCATATCATGTGTCGGAAGACGATAGGCTCAACCACAAGGGAGTCGCTGATCGCCGGCATGCAACAGTGCATGTATGGTGCATGACTAACACATGCAACCCTACCAGGTCATCGACACATAACTCAACCTATCATACACAGGTCGTATGTATGCATCAAAACCCAATCAATCCTATATCCAGATACACGTGCAAGTATGACTAAAATCAACCAATGCAACCATACAATGGTATGCTAATCCCTATCCACATACTCATGCTCACACCAATGTTATACAGAATCAGATAACCAATAAACGAGACTGTATAGAAGGAAATTTAGATCATATCCAAGGTCAAGCATAAGTATCAAGCAGGATAACAAAACGGTAGCAGATAAAGGTCAATATCAGCCTACTGCATAAATAACAACTAGGCATGCATAAATATAAAGTGGATCTACAGATACAAGCAAGAAGTACCCGCCTCCAAGTAAGTGAAGTCTGCATCAAATGAGATAGAACCACCCGCCAATAATCCAATTAAGCTCTTGTATCAAGGATATATTTAATTAGCTATTACATAAAAATGGTAACTAGCTAATAAATCCCTAAACCATACTCGGGTTAACCTAATCATTTCCTTTCCATTTAATTACCTCTAATTAAATGAAAAGTTTCTAATTACTCAGCGTAATTAAGATTAGGTTCAATTTCTAAGTTTATTCACAATCTCATAATCATTTAATTAACCATGTAATTAAATGATTTGTGTCGCATATTATCTCCTTATTTCCAATGAAACCTAATCCCCTCCAATTGGCTCATGTTAGACTACACAAACTGCCACCATAAATTTCAAAACAGGAGCATAATTATATGAATTCAATTCCTAGTGCACAGATCATCATTACAGAATAAGCTAGCACAAATTTGTTCAAAGCCTAAACTGAACAGAGCTCCTATCGCAGAGTAAAAAAAAAAATCCTAACCAAAGCAACCTATGTAACCATAACATCCCCAACAACTCATTACCTCAATTCGCAGGCCTTCACAACAACAACAGATGAGGAAAAATAGATCCCGAGTCCAGTTTCAATCCTCTGTATCAACCTGCTATCACACATAGGGATCAGTCTATGTTCCACTCCTCAATTCCCTAATCCCTCACTGAATAAAAAATTCTAACAGAGACAACACAAGGAGCTAAAACAATCAACTCATCCCTTACCTCAAATCCCAGTTGCAGACCCTCACAGCAAGCAGAAGATGAGGGATTGGAGCCCAATTTCCAATTCCAATTTCCGGAATCCAATCTGCCAGCACACACAAGGATTCGATTCATACTCAACCTCAAATCCAATTACTGTATACCTGATTGTATCAGCTAGAGGAACCCTTACCCAAGTTACTACTGGCGTTGCTCCCTTGAACTGAGACCAACCACGGATCAGTGATATACCCAATCCTGATACATCGGCTTGTAGGTTCCTAGGCTGAGTGAACCCTAGCTCACCTCCGATGAGGCTCCGGCCGCGCGAGGGTGTCGTCGACCGACTTGACCCCAGCAGTGCCCCAAAATGCTTGCGACGAATCCCTAGCTCACGCTCACCCGGTGGTTTGGGGATCGTGGAATCGAAGTTCAGCTGCTTGCACAATCTCAAGGCAGGGTTCGCCGGAGAGGTGGAAGACGAAGAAGAACGGTGGTGGATTGGGCTTGGGTGTTGGCGAAGGGGTCGCAGCTGTGATCGGGCCGAATAGGGTTAGGTCAAGGCATATAAGAGAGGGATCAATTTGCAATTTAGTCCAACCCTTTCTGCCATTCCATTCTCTGCCCCTAATTTCAGTATTTATGCATTTAGTCTCTCCTAATATTTAATTCATACCATTTGATTCCCGAAATTTCATCTATGGGCTTGGAACCTCTCGGAACTTTCCCGAAAAATTTTCCGGAGCGGAATAAAAGTGTCAGATTTAACAATGTAATTTCGGCTTAAACTTGTGACTTTGATTTATTCATCCCACCCAAACACTTATTCACCTTACATTCTCTCAAACACTTAGGTAAGTGTTAAAATTTAGATTCAAGAAGTATGGGAGGCATTGTTGGTGCAAATATAAACTCTAAAGACGGAGAATGTTACAAAAAAAAAGGAGGTTTAGCTCTTGAAATTGGAATTTCACCTTAAGGAAACAATTTTCTTAATAGGGAATAGCACTTCATTTTAATATAGAAATCAATTTTTAAGAGTAAAATCTAAATTTAGCGAATATGATTTGAATATTAAGGGGTAAAATTCAAGATTGATTTTTTTTTGTTTAGAGAAACTTGAGTTGTTTATGTTTAGATTGAGGTACTTCATCTTGTCAAAATACATTTACTTTCGTAAAATTCAATGTTGATTTTTTTTATTCTTATTTCATGGTTTGAACATTGATATTCACTTTCTAGTGGAGAGGTGGACTCATCTTTGGAAAGGAAAGAAATTGCATAGCAATACTTATGCTACCTAGAAGAGAGATTTTTTTTATGTTTGTAAAAGGAGAGAGGTGATAAATTTAAGATAGAAACCATCATTTTGTAATTATGATTGGCATTTTCACTTAAGTTAATATGTTCTCAATTTGAAAAGGGAGAGAAGTGATAAGAAATGTATTGTCAAACATAAAATTGCTTTTATGAGTTTTAACTTAAACAACAAACATAAAAAAGGAAAAATTATTGGTGTTATTATTCTGAGTAAAAATTTAAATTAGGATGATATAGTAATCAGTTGCTTGACATTTATATTGTAGGAGAAATAGTGAAAGCCTAAGTAGGCGAGGATTAGATATTTGACAAGTGAAATCTAAGTGGTTTATAAATCAAATATTTAATTAATTAAAGTCTTAAGAGGTTAAGGATGATTAAATACTTAACCATCCCATGGAAGTCTTAGAGGCATGACCTCTTAGGGTGGATGACTTAGAAGCAAAACATTTTGGCAAATGAAATCCCGGAGATTGAATCTCTTGGTAAGCAACTAATTCTTACAAGGAAGAATACTATATAATGGGGTGGGGTGTGACTAAACTTAGAAAAAGACTCCACCTTAAATATGATTTCAGTCACGAGGAAGAGAATAAATTATAAACTAATAGAGTAATTATTAGGATAGTTTGTAATTATGAAGCTATAGAGTCAGTTTATTTAGGAGAGCGGAAAGTAAAACTAAGAAAAAAAATCGCGGTAAAAAAAGTTTTCGTCGTTTACTTCAGTAAAATTTTAAGAGAGAAGAGAAATGTAATCTATCAACGGATAATTTTAAAGTTAAAATCAATCACCTCAAAATCAAACAAAAAGTAACAGATAAAGAAAAAATGATACATATACCTCTTTTTCATTCATAAAATAAAAAAAAATCGTACTCTTTTTAACTCACAAAATTATACTATATATTCAAAAAATGATCCATGTATCCTTTTTTCACTTACAAAATTACATCACATATACTCACTTTCCTCAATCAAGGTAAACAAGTATGCAAAAGAAGAATTTCTTTCCATTTTCATTCTTTTACCATGCCTCTAGACTTATTTCAGTTATCCATCCTCCAGTACTCTTTTAGGTAAACAAGGCAATAAAAGTTTATGCATTTATCGGTCGTATTCAATTAAGTAGAGCTTTGTTTTTTTAATGGTATGAGCTAATGAATTGGCTATCTAAATAGAAATTAAAATGTATTAATTAGTTAGTCAATTTAATTAATAGCGATAAGAGATTCTCATTTAGAAAAGATGTCGGTTGGCCTAACTTTTTTATATTTAAAAAGAACTGTTTAGATCAAGGTAGCTAAGATCGAGATCTTACCTGGGATCGGACGTGAGATGCAAAATTGTAAAACGTGAGATCGTAACACGAATCGTAAGATCCTACCAGAACTAACACACACATATATTTCATATAATATGACATCAATAAGTAAAAATAGTCACAAGTCACAACCAAACCAACATACTTAACTTCAATTTAAAGTGTAAATAGTCCAAGAACCATGAGTCATACACTCATAAGTCATAATTCATAAACCATAGCATAAAGTGAAATCAACCTATAAGTTTTTGATAAAGAAAACAACCAAAGTAATATAATCTCCTCTAAAGCAAATCATCAACGTTATGATCATCATATTCATCATCTGCTAGCTGGTCCCCACCATCATCATTGCCATCTCTTCGAAGAAGGTCATCAAAGTCATCATCATCTAGAGGAGGAATCTCCAAATCATCCAAAGGGCCACCACCTCTACCACCACCTTCCCCAACACCCAAGTTAAAATCATTTAGGATATCCAAATCCTCTAAGCTTTCCAATGCATCCTCATTTTCCACAATCCATTCTTCATCGGAGTCCAAATCATCAAGATTATACTCAATAGGATTTCTTGATTGCTTCTTCTTAGACAATCTTGAATTGGTCATCACAAAAACAACATCATTCATAGTTTTTTGCTCCAAACGATTTCTCCTCTTTGTGTGAACCTAAACAAAAGTAATAGCAATCAATCCATAGCAATTGACAACTAACTCTAATATTCTAAAAGTAAAATATAATACAAATCATGGTTATGGATTAAAATTTAAAATATTTACCATTTCAAAGGCACTCCAATTCCGCTCACATCCCGATGAACTGCATGTCAAGCTCAGCACGCGAATAGCAAACCTTTGAAGCTCTGGATGCTCATGCCCATAAGAATCCCACCATTGTTCTGGAGATTTGGTATTTAGGGCAGCCTTGGCTACTTCCCTACCAAAAAACTTACTTCGACTCTTGAAATCTTCAAGTTGAGCATCGATCTTGGTAATTTCAATTGGATCCCCCACAATTCTCTCCAAACAATCATATAGTCATCTTTTAACTTCATAATCACTCTTAAATGTAGGACCATAATGTAACTGTGGATTAAGGTAGTAGCCTGCAGCATGCAATGGCCTATGGAGTTGGCTATCCCATCTTGCATCAATGATCTCCCATAAAGGCATATAGCTATAAAATAGAAAAATTAAATTAACCACTAAAGTAATTAAATTAAACTAAACTACATTATCTAGAAATGACAAATTAAATAGTTTACCTCCTTTCAACACTTTGAAAAGCATTTTGCATTTTTTCTTTAGCACGATCCATTTCCTCGTAAATGTATCCCATTGCTGGCTTCTCATCTGAATCCACTAAGCGCAACACATGAATAAGAGGATAAGCACCCCTCAAGCAAATGATAATGTCCCTCCAAAATAGTCTATCTAAAACAACAGCTTCAATAAACTTTCCATCCCTTGTCTTGGAGCATTTATTTGATTTCCATCCATCCGAAGTAAACATTCTTATTAATGCACTCTTCTTCTCATTAAGGCTACCCAAAGTGAGGTAGGATGTAGCAAAACGAGTCATGTCTGGTCTCACCAAATCTTTTCCTTTGGTATGGTATTGTAATAAGGAAATGAGAGATGTCCTTGAATAAATGTAAGTTGTAATTTTTCTTCCCTTGGCAATTGTCTCTTTATGAAACTCCAACTTTTTCTCAAAATCCTCCAACATCAAATCAATGCAATGAGCTGCACAAGGTGTCCAATAAAGTTTCTTCCTCTTTTCCATCAACATCTGTCCCGCAGCTTTGTAGTTAGTTGCATTATCTGTCACAACTTGCACAACATTCTCCTCACCCACCTCCTCAACAACATCATCTATCATCTTAAATATTTTATCAGCTGTTTTGCAAATATGTGAAGCATCAATAGACTTCAAGAAAACAGTCCCCTTAGGACTATTAACTAGAAAATTCAATATAGTTCTCCTTCTCTTATCTGTCCAACCATCTGTCATAATTGTGCAACCTGTTTTCTTCTAATAAGCTCTATGTTCCTCTAACATCTCCATGGTTGAATCTACCTTTTTCTTCAAATATTTTAGTCTAAGCTCAGTGTAAGAAGGTAGTTTGAATCCTATTCCATGTCGGGCAACCTTTTCAAACATCTTCCCATATTCTTCACTCCTTGCCACATTAAAGGCTATGACATTGTAACGCCCCAAAATTTCCATTTTTAGTTCTTAAAGTCCTTAGAATTATTTAAAAATGGTTTAGAAATATTCTAAATATTTTTTAGGAATTTTTAGAATATTTTTATGGAATTTTTCGAATCCGTTTAGTATTTTAAAGAAAAAGAAAGAAAAAGAAAAAGGAAAAATTTTAAAAGGGCAGTAGGGAGTTCGAACTCGCGACCTACACGAAACCAGGCAAGCGCGCGACCAGCCAGGCTAGGGTATCAAGCACAGCAAAGGGTGGAGAGACTTATATTTAAGGGGTAGTTAGGTCGATCCGCCCCATAGGTATAAATAGATAATTAAAGAGAGAAGTTTTATTTCTCTCCTCTCCAAACCCTCACGCCGACCTCCTCTCCTCTCTTGGGCGACGCCGACCAACACCAAGCCCTCGAGGGTCGGCCAAAGCTCTCCTCCGAGAGATATTCCTATATTCGGGATCCCCGCGACGAGAGGAACGCGTAGGCGTGAAGAATTCTCCGAGATCTCAAGTTTCTCTCGAACCTCCGACGCCGTTCTTGGTTGTAAGTCCAAGATATCAATGTAAGTACTGCTCACCTGCAGTAAGAGGCGGTTTTTCCGCAAGAATTTCCCTTAAAAGTTTTTAGAAGAGATATTTCCTTTTTGTTTGAGTTTTTGCATGTGATCTTAGTTCATTATATGCTTATATATGTTGATTAATACCCTATGTGAGTTTAGGGTCCAAGAAAAGCTATGAGAAAAGAAAAGAAAAGATAAAGATAAGAAAAGAAAAGGCCAAGGCCTTAAGAAATCCCCAAAAGTCAAGACTTAGGGATCTTAGCACGCAAGGTGCTCGAGAAAATGCCAAGGCATTTACAGATAAGAAAGAAAAGAAAGAAAAGCTATTTTATTTTCTAAGGCCAGTACCCGGCGTCCAAGGGCGTCGTTAAAGAAATCCAGGTGTCCAATTCCAAGGTCTTGGCCCTGGTAGACCAAGGTCTGCTCTATTAGGATTGGTGGCTCGCTACCCCAACCTTTTAGGGAACGCGCATATGAGATGGTACTTACATCTTCAGTGGATCCAAGTGATTATTATTTTCAAGTATATGCTTTAGCAAACTTTTCTAAAGTTTAAGAAAGTTTTCAAAAGTTAAAGAATAGCTAAAGTTTCAAGTTGAGCCAAGAAAAGTAAATTGAGATTTATTATTGCTTGAGTATGCATGTGTTGAGTTATACATGTTCTTAGTGTTTCTTTCGAGCATATTAGTATCTCATATGATTTTCATATTGTTCTAGAAGCATGTTTGCACATTTCGAGATTTTGTGAGCTAGATAGTACTTACTAAGCTTTTTGCTTACTAGTTGCATTTCCTCTTATTGCAGATAAAGGTAAAGGCAAGCAATTCTGAAGGAAGACGACGAGGCGGTGCTGAGTAAAGTGTGTGTGGTGGCTGATTATGGAGAGATCTTTGGCACAAGACAATTTAGTTGTTTAATTCACAATGTTATAGTTCATTTGAATTTCAAGTTCTTGTTTTATGGAGTTTAGCGAACGTTTAAGTTTTGGATAGTTTTCCATACTCAATTTCTTAGAGTAAAGATTCCATGTCATTTCTTTTAGCTTGCATATCCTTATGATTGCATTGGATGAGTAGAATTATGAGTAGTTGGAGACATTGATACTTTGTTAGAGAAATAGATGCATGTGCCAAGATAGTATCAATTTCTTCTTTGAATTAAGTTTCATTGCTTAAATATGTTTAGAAAAGTTGCATTCACATTTCATGATGCTTTAGCAAGGTCATAAGACATGTATTTGGTGTTATGAATGTATAGAAGTCAAGATTGGTACAAACTTTAGTGTTAAAGTTCATATAAATTGTATAGTTTATTTTCTTCCGCAAAAGTCCAAATTTCAAGTTTATGGATTCGTTTTGATTGGCTAAACTCATTTGAAAACTGTCATAGAGTATAGAAATGGTATCATAGTTTTATATGGCTCGAAACTACATGATTGGTGGACCTTTGAAGCAAGTGCCGAAACCTGAAATTTTGATTTCAGGCCCTACCAGTCGACTGGTACAGTACCAGTCGACTGATACCTGCAGTTCGAGTTGGGCGAGGCAAGCTTCTACAAGTATCATTTGTCGGCTTTTGAGATAGAACGTGTGATATGTTAATATGCATGACTAATTTAGTTAGAATATCATTCTTAGATAGATTAAAAAGAAAAAAAAAAGATTTCCGCATTTTTAGTCATGTATCAGAAGTCGAGAAGTAGAGAGAAGTAACGATCCGTCTAAGACAGGAGAAGGCGGGTCGCTACAGGTGGTATCAGAGCAGTTCCCATTCTCCAGCATCACACACACATCAGCATCAACCTTGCCGTCTTCAAGTAAGAAAGCTTTAAGTTTCAGTTTTTCTATTGCTCCTTTATTTGATTGCAGTATAGGGAAATGCTTAAGTACTACTCACATGTGCATAGAACAAGGAAGCATGTTTAATCCCTTAGTATCACGGAATCATGTTTAATCCCTAGAATGGATATTAGGATACTAAGTAAGAAGACAAGTTTATACCTAGAGATGTAGTAGTGATTTCTTGTTCCTTTATGCATTATTAGATGGCAAGAAGAGGCCGAGCTCCTAATGCTAATAACAGAACTCCAGTTCAAGATAACAGTGAGCCTGGCACAGAACAGCCAAACCTGATGGCAGTCATTGCTCAAATGCAAGCTCAGATTACAGAACAACAGAAGACCATCGCCACACTGATGGCGAATCAGCACCCAGTGCCCCCTACACCACCCACAGCAGGAGTGGGAACTCCAGTGGTGGCCGAAGTTCCACCAGTCCCACAGGAGACCCCTGCCGTGAACCGAAGACCAGAAGCATACCTCGTCCAGTGGCAGAGACTGAAACCTGAAAGCTTCTCAGGCACGACTGAGCCCTGGGATGCCCAGGCTTGGTTCAAGACTTTAGAAAAGCACAATGGAGCTTCTTGACTGGCCAGAAGTCGAGAAGGTCAAATGTGCCTCCTTCTGCCTAACTGGAGATGCTCGTATGTGGTGGGAGCGAGTCAAGAGTAAGAAGATAGTCAACCAGATGAGCTGGGCAGATTTTGAGCACGAGTTCTATGAGGAATTTTTCCACATGAAGGTTACCAACAAGCACTTCGAAGACTTCATGGAGTTCAGACAGGGTAGCCTACCAGTGGGAGAAGCAGTCGCAAAGTTCAACAGACTAGCTCGCCTCTGCCCAGAGCTAGTCAGCACAGAGAAGGAGCGAGTCAGACTGATGCTCCGCATGCTGAACCCTGAGATAGCACTCAACGTGAACAGCGGGATGCACCGACCCCAGACCAGCGAGGAGTTGGTCAGTAGTGCTCTAATCTCAGAGCACTACCTGAATAGCATCAAGGCACAGCAAGCACAGCAGAAGCCAGTCCTGATTGAGAACAAGACAATAGGAGGCCAGAAGCCTCAGCCAAATAGCCAGAACTGGAAGAACAAGAACACAAAAGGAAGCGTGGCTTGCAGCCAAAAAGGGAAACCAGAGAATAAGCAAGCTAGGTATCCACCTTGTCCTAAGTGTGGGAGGAACCATCCAGGAGCATGCCTTTTGGGTGTAACTGGATGTATTCATGTGGACAAGAGGACACAGATCCAAAGAATGCCCAAA
>JAGFNQ010002161.1:162603-212701 GCA_024364735.1 Boesenbergia rotunda | reverse complement strand
GGTCCTAAGCATCTCACCCATTTCTAAGTGACAAAACAGGATATCCTTAACTGTTTTGTGAGATGCATATTTTAATAGAAAGATTTATTTTGAAAAGGCCATGATTAATTTTGAAAAGTTAAATTAATTTTTAAACCCAATTTAAATTTATTTTGAAAGAGGTATTTGAATCTAAAATTAACTGAAAATTTGTGTTAGATTCGAATTTAACAAAAAATAATTTGAATTTGAATTTCAAAAATTGGCTTCCAGGTCTTGGCGAGGCACTAGGCCTTCTTTGGCCGTAGCCTTATGGGATCATCCACCCTTTCCTTGACAAAGCCTTTTAATGAAATTTCATTTTCAAAATTATTCTTTGAAAAATTTCTGGTCTAACTAGTTTGGGTCTTGGATCGGTAGCTTCGGCTAGTTCCGCCAAATTGGCTTCCCTAACGTACTATCATCTCACCTCCACCCAATACTATGTTGTTCAATTTTCAATTAACTGATTTAGTCCAATCCTAATTCTAGCAAAAAAAATAAAACACATAATTAAAACAAACAATTGTCTAAGTAAGGTCACAATTGGAGTAATACTCCGGATTTTCGAAATCAGCAAGATTATGAATTAAATTTTCTAACTTATTGACCTTATGTTTTAGGGTTTCATTTTCTTGTTTCAATTTTCTGAAATTTGTTTTAATTAAGTTACATGAATCAATCACATTATTCAAGGTAAATAACGGATTTTCAAATACTGTAAATTTACCTTCGTTGATTGTTTGTCGGCATTCTTGGTAGCTCTTTTATCTGTGCATTCACTTTTGTAATGCCCGAACTCCTGGCACTTGAAGCATTGAATGCGACTTTTGTGCTTTCGTGCTTTTGGAACTGATTCCTTTGTCGCCGTGGTGTAGACCGAGTCTTACGAGTAGGGCACTGATTTTGGTAGTGCCCTCTCTCCCTGCATGTGTAACAAATTACATGATTAAAATTTGAATTTACACTTTTACCTTTTGGTTCTTTATTGGGAATCTCCCCCTTGATCATTGCCGCCTCGGATCTAGGCTCATCTTCTGATTCTGTGTCTGAGTCGGACTCGGGTACTGGTTGAAGCTCCTTCTGTGGTGGTTCTTTAGGAGTTTTCCCTGCAATAAAATTTACACCTTCCTCGACCATTATAGTATCTGTTTGATTATTTAATTCTAAATTTGAAAAGAATTCGAAATCGGTTACCGTCTCAGTCAATTCGTCGTCTAATTCTGGTTCGATTTTGGATTCGGGTTCAGACTCTGACTCGGCTGTTTGTGCTTGGACTGAAAGGCAAGATAATTTACCTGGTCTTCTTCTTCATCTGAGATCTCTTGATGAAGGTTTACCAATTTTTCCCAGATTTCTCTAGCACATCTGCATGGACCTACTAGCTCGAGTTGCTCCTTGGTTAGGCCACATTGTAGGATTGCTGTTGCCCTTGCATCGGTCTCGATTTGATTGAGGGTGTTTCATCCAATTGTCCCACTCGATGGATGACTCATCTTCTACGGGAAACGAGAATCCCGTTTGGATGATCTGCCATAACTCCATGCGAGCCTTCAGAAGGGACTCCATTTGACATTTCCAAAACGTGAAGTTCTCGCCGGAGAATAGTGGTGGACGTGCACTGTTCCACTCTTGGTTGGCCATTTAGGATAATTCTTGCACACAGAGGAAAAAAGTAGAAATGTACCAAAACTTGGTCTTGGATTAGTAGTGCGGGAGAGAGAGAAAAATTAGCCTAATAAAAACTATTGCACGGATTTCGAGGCAGACTGATATAAAAAAATTTTATGTCAAAATTTTGAAAATGTTACTTTACCAATTTTGATGATAAAAAGTAAGACTTTAATGTTTGGAAAAGATTTGCTCAGATTAAGGTAGCACGATTTTCGAGAAAAAATAATATTAAAATAATGATAAAAAGTTTATGACAAATTTTCAAAAGTTGATTATTTTGACAATTCTGACTTATGATAAAAAAATGAGAATTCAAAATTGTTACTATGACAGATATTTTCAAAAGTTTATGACAGATATTTTTTATTTTTAAAATAAAAGGCGAAAACATGTAGTGGTGTTAAAAAAAAAAAGAAAAGAAATAAGATAAAAAATTTCGTAAATCCGAAAAACTTTCAAACTGGTGGTTGCACCAAGTTTGAACTACCCCGCTCTGATACCACTTGTTGGATCGAGAGATGCGATAGAGGGGGGGTGAATGTCACAAATCGTTCGGATTTCGTAAAGAGCAATTGCGTAGCGGAATAATCAAAATCAGACAATGCGAACACCAAGATTTTTACTTGGTTCGGAGCCTGAGTCGACTCCTACTCCAAGGCCCACGGTCGTTGACCGTTTACTATGGGCAATACTATAATCGCGCAAAACAATTTTACAAAGATTGATTACAGTAAATTGCAGAAAAAAAAAGACAGCTTTTCTTTGTTACCGACGTCCGATGTAAATCGAAGTTCCAGAGCAGTTGGACGTCGCCGGCGCTTGTATCTCGAGTCTGGAGGGTTCTGGAGCAGAGCGCGAGAGCAGAAGAGCGTGATTGCGTTCAATGGAATTGATGATTTAAACCTGGGGTCGAGGGCCCTTTATATAGGGCTGGGGGCGCCCGGAATGCTCGGGGCGCCCTCCCACGTGGCCTCTGATCCGGCGTGCTCTCGGTCGTGACTGATCGCTTCGACTTCGGGATAACAGTTGACCGGGGCGCCCGGAGCGCTCGGGGCGCCCGGTTGACCAGTCAAAGCTTCATCCATTTGGTTTCGCGAGGGCGCGCTTCGGCAGCTGGCAGTGGGGGCTTCACTGGGGGTGCCCGCGACACGCGGGACGCCCGGAGCGCGCGGGGCGCCCGAAACATCAGGGGCGCCCCGAAATGCTGCTGTCGGGGCTTTTTCTTTGTCTGCTGACTTCGGTTGACTCTGGGGGCGCCCGAAACCTCCGGGGCGCCCTGCTCAGCTACTGCCTCACTCCTCTGAGGTTCTCTGAGCTGCAGATACACAGTCCTGCGGTCCTGCATCCAGGGTTAGTCCAAAACAGCAAATATTATGTTAGTTTATACAGCCTTAGCTGTCTTGGTTCTGACTTTGGTCTCCAAAATGGAGCCCTAGGTCGAACCGACGCCTAATGTTCCCTCAAGGGGAACGCGTCCTCACCTACTCCTCTCGGGAGAATTTACCTGGTGCCAACCAGCTCCTCCAGTTGGACTTTTGCCTGACGGTCCTTTGTCAGGTCTTGGATACCGGCAGTCCTTCGCCAGTTGCCTAGCAGTCCTTCGCTAGGGCTTTGATACTGGCAGTCCTTCGCCAGTTGCTTAGCAGTCCTTCGCTAGGGCTTGGATACTGGCAGTCCTTCGCCAGTTGCCTAGCAGTCCTTCGCTAGGGCTTGGATACTGGCAGTCCTTCGCCAGTTGCCTAGCAGTCCTTCGCTAGGGCTTGGATACTGGCAGTCCTTCGCCAGCTGCCTAGCAGTCCTTCGCTAGGGCTTGGATACTAGCAGTCCTTCGCCAGGTGCCTAGCAGTCCTTCGCTAGGGCTTTGTATCCTGGCAGTCCTTCGCCAGGTGCCTAGCATTCCTTCTCTAGGACTTTGTCTCTGCACACTTGAGTAATATTGTTAGATCACAAACAAACTTAACTTTTAATCCTTTGCCAATATCAAAACAAGGTTCGATATGGTGCTTCCTGCACCAACAGCACCAACCTCGATTATCGAAAAAAATTCGAACGAAAAAAAATATTTAAAAGTTCGAAAAAAATAATAACGAAAATCCGAAAAGAAAATTTCAAACTGGTGGTTGCACCAAGTTCGAACTTCCCCGCTCTGATACCACTTGTTGGATCGAGAAAATCGATAGAGGGGGGAGGTGAATATCGGAAAACTTTCGGATTTGAGTAAGAGTAGGTACGCAGCGGAAATTAAAAAACAAGACACAGAGACACAGTCGATTTACTTGGTTCGGAGCCTGTGTCGACTCCTACTCCAAGGCCCACGGTCGTTGACCGTTTACTTTGGGCAATTCTATATAGGCGCAAAAAGGTTTACAGAATTTAATTACAAAGATAAGTGCAGTAAATAAAAAGAACGCTCTTCTTTACCGACGTCCGGAGTAGACAACTTTTTCGGAGCAGCGGGACGTCGTCGGCTCGAGTTGGAGAGTGTCCGGAGCTAGGCACGAGCGTAGAAGAGCTTTGAGGCGTTGAGAGCGTTGTTGTTCGAAGCTTGGGGTCGAGGGCCCTTTATATAGGGCCTGGGGGCGCCCGGGACGTCGGGGGCGCCCCCCACGTGGCCTTTAATCCGCCAAAGTCTCGGTCGCGTCTGATCCACTGGATCCGCTTTGACCGGGGCGCCCGGAGCGCTCGGGGCGCCCGGATTGACCGGGTCAAACCTTGTCTTCTGGCTTCGAAGGCTTTTGGTTCGAGGTATGCGCATGGGGGCGCCCGGGACGCAGGGGGCGCCCGGGAGCACGGGGGCGCCCCGCCCAGCAGCTGTTCGAACCCTCTTTGTTTTGATTTGTTTTGTATGAACCTTGGGGGCGCCCGGGACACTCCAGGCGCCCTACTCAGCCTTGCCTCTCTCCTTTGAGGCTTTCTGAGCTGCAGACACACATTCCTTGGGTCCTGCATCCAGGGTCAGTCCAAAACACAATAAAACAATAAAGTATTAGATTATACAGCCTTAGCTGTCTTGATTCTGACTTTGGGCCTCCTAAATGAAGCCCTAGGTCGAACCGACGCCTGGAGTCTAGCAGTCCTTCGCTAGGGCTTGATACTGGCAGTCCTTCGCCAGTTGCCTAGCAATCCTTCGCTAGGGCTTTCTTTCCTGGTATTCCTTTGCTAGTGCCTAGCAGTCCTTCGCTAGGGTTTTTCCTGCACACTAGATTAACTTGTTAGAAAACAAGAAAGACTTAACTTTTGACCTATGTTGCCATTATCAAAACACAGGTTTGACTTGAGTGCATTCTGCACCAACAGAGAAGACCCCTTGGAACTTCGGGTATACCTATATGTTGATTTCCTTCAAGTTGTGATAACAAAAATTAGGGTTTGCACCCCCTACAAGTTTCGGCCAAGACATGGAAAAATTAGGGATTCAAGGGTTGAATTACTCTATGATGTATCTTATGTTAGTGTATGACATGATATTGTTGATAAGGTGTTTGTATAAATGGTTGTGTGAATGTTTGATTTCAAAAACCCTAAATCCCCCTACCCTACACTTTCGGCCAACCCTAGAAGAATTAGGGTTTAGGGTGCATGATTAACCTATGATGAAATCCATGTTTAATAATGTTGCATGATATGTATGTGAGGTGTTTGTGTAAATGTTTGTGTGAAGGTTTGATTTCCAAAAACCCTAATCCCCCCTACCCTACACCATACGGCCAACACCCTAAAGTTAGGGTTTGTAGAGGATAAACTACCCTATGAGATATGCTTATGTTTGGGATGATGATATGTATATGCAAGTGATGTTTAAATGGAATGTTTGATTGGAAAACTTAATTTTTCCCTAGCATGTGATATTCGGCCCAAAGCATGGAACATTAGGTTTATCAAGGTTGATTACCCCATGATGTATGCTATGCTTAGTATGATACATGATGTATATATATATGATACTTGTATGGGATGTTGGATGTCAAAAACCTAAGCTACCTCCACCCTTAACTTTCGGCCAAAGGGCCCTATACTTGGGATTGGATTAATAAATACCATGCATGATAATGATCTTGTGTAGGATAGGACATGCTTGTGTGATTCTTGATATGTTGATTGGAATGCATGCTAGCCAAATTACAACTTTCGGCCAAGAGAGAACTCTTGGACCCTAGCCTTGGTTGCTCCCATGAAATGCATGCTTTACACTATGCTAGTTATCAAGATTATGAATGTACACATATGTATAAAAATGAGCCCTATAGGGCATGGACGAAGAAGGCTTAGGGCCTAAAGAATGCTTCCCTAGAAGGTTGGGACTAAGAGCATACTTTATGAAAATGAAGAACATGATAACTATTTTATTTTGTAATGACTTGTACTATAGACTCTTAAAGCGAGTCAAATGATTATGATACTAGGCTGAAGGACTTTTGAGAAGGCCTAGTAAACCCTAGTGGTACGGGATTAGCCACCTCGTTCCCATTCAGGGGCGTGCGCAAAACATGAAGTACAAGCCGGGCCCTAATGATTATGCTATGTTCAAGTATTATGTTTATATGTTTTCAAAAGAACCTTCCTATGAAGTAACATGTTTAGATGTTTAACATGCTTACCATGCTTGAATGTGATATATTCTCTTACCTTTTCATGATATCCGGTTTTATGAGTAGGACAGGGTCTTACTAAGCTATTGCTTATCGTTTAGTGTTTTCCCTTATGCTACAGATAAAGGACACTAAGCTATGGAGGCTGTGGGAGAAGGGCAAGTGTGTGTGTGATAGTGCTGGTGGATAAAAAGGATCTTTCTCTTAGTTGCTTCAAGTTTTGGAACTTGTCATGTTAAACCCATACATACTATGTTTGAAGATGAATAAAAATAATTATGCTTCCGCTACATGAACCTTGCATGCTTAAATGATACATATGCCCATGCATAGATTAGATTGAAAAAAAATATGAATGCATGCGTGTAGTTGTAATGTATGAAAATTAAAGTAGCACCGCCGAATCCCTAGGCGATTAAGGGCGGGCGTTACATTAATAGCGTTTCTTCGATGTCATTCTTCCTACACGGTAAGTTGTGCAAGCAAAATATACAATAAAAATAATAAAACAATACTAACCAATGCTAACAACAACGATTTACTTGGTATCCACCCCGGACGGGTGACTAATCCAAGAATCTGTCGGTGGATCAATCCCCGAATAACCTTCGGCTAGCTCTCGTCGCTCCTTGTAGGTGGAGAAACCTCGCCACAATCCCAAGCAAACCTCTGAGCATAAAGACTACTATCTTGTCTTTAACCAAGACAAGATTCGTCAAGAATCTCAGCCACCACGAAGTCCTCTTTAAATAGGACTCGGGATGAAACCCTCGCCACCATTCGACTGCCCCCAGGGCAGTCGACTGGTGCCACTGAAATTCGACCGTTGCAACCCCAACGTTCGAATTTCAGCCAACTCATCAACCACCTACCAGTTGACTGGTCCCAGGCTGTGACCCCTCTGTGAGTTTCATCATCGACTGCCCCAGGGGCAATCGACTGCCCTACTCAGGGTTACCCTTCCCGAGTACATTCCACTCCGCACTCGAACCCCCGGATTTCCCGAGTACAATCACACAACACTCGTACCCTCACGACTCGACTGACTCCTCATCCGCAGCCTCGACTATTGCCTTCGCACCCTCTTCATCTTTGGCTCCCGTCCCTCGTATGCACGCAAGCCTCCAGCTTACCTCCATGCCATCCTTCATGCATGCCTCGAAGTCCGCGCCCTTCAGCTCATCGTCCCTGCTCTCCAAAGTCCCTCAGGTGCACACAAGCCTCCAGCTTGTCTCCATGCCACCCTTCACCGTACCAAGGTCGTCTAGTCAAGTCCATATGTGTAACCTGTAGAACCTACACACTCAACATACACATATAAGAACACAAGGGTAAACCTAACTTAAACCCTTTGTCCAAACATCAAAACACTTGGTCACTCTGGACCACAGATTGCCTCAACAGCATGTACCGGGCTGAGGCCCATAGAGATCTAGGCGAGCCTAGTAGAGACGCTCTAGTAGGGTTTGGTGGCTATCTACCCTGAAACTTATTAGGGATACACACACTGGTTCTATGCCGGGCCCAAAAGAGGATATTTATTATTTTGAAGTATATGAAGTATAAGAAGATAAGTTTCAAGTTTTTCATAGCTAGTATTTATTTCAAACAAGTTAAGTATTTTCAGTTCAAGCAATGTTTTTCAAATGCAAGCAATTGTTACAAATATATTCATGAGCATTTTTTCATGTTAAAGAATAGCATTTTCAGTTACACATGTTTTAAAGTGAGCATGAACATGTTTTATATCGAATGCATGTTTTGTGAGATAGGTATCTACCTACTAAGCAATTTGTTTATATTTTGCATCCTTTTATTGCAGATAAAGGTAAAGAAAGGATGTAAGGCCAGGAGGGCAAAGGATGATGGTTGTGTCAGTGGCGGCGGAACAATGAAATGAGATCCTTCGGGATGAGTTTGTTAATGTTCCAACTCTAAATAATAGAATGTTATGAGTTTTCTTGAGTTTTGTGCCATGTTAGTTATGTTTATTCCGTAAGAAGATATTAAGTTTGAAATGCATGCTAAATGGAGTATGATTGAGTCCAATTATGATGGTATTATGATTATGAGTCTTCTATTTGTTGTGTGGTTGAAATAGGGTGTATATGTATACTTGATCAGTGTTTCTGAAATCTGGAAACTGCAGTTCCAGAGGTATCAGTCGACTGGTTCAGATATCAGTCGACTGCCCACGTGAATTCGAATGAACAGAAACATTGGTCGAGTAATTCCAAGGTACAGTCGACTGCACCAGTCGACTGATAAGATCATCAGTCAACTGGTGTCAATGTAAAAGAAAAAGAGTGTTGGGTTGATGGTTGGTGGTTGAGTCTTGTAACTAAGAGGTCTAGGGGTTAAATCCTGGCAAAGCTAGCAAGAATTAAATTTGTTTTTTTTAATTCGACTGGTCCTGGCCTAGCAGTAATGTTAATGTAACGATCATATAAGGTCAAAGTTAGTATGAATCCAAAAGAATGAAGCAACTGATGAAATTAATCATTTTAAATGGTAAGTGTCATAAAAGTAATTCTCTAAGAAAGTGAGTTTTTCAAACATGTTTTAATTTTGAATGTTGCTAATCGTAATGAGATCAAAATCAATATATTAGAAATCATTATCTAATTTTGAATGCCGTTAATTGTTATTCAATTGTTATTATATTTTATATGAGATATAATGCGTGCTTCGAACGGTGAAATACTAGTATTTAATAACATATATCTCAATATATTTCTCATCGCAAAAATATTATTATTACAGTGTTATTGTAATAGTTATGTTGTAGCTAATATTAAATGACAACAATATAAAATAAAAGCATACTGATTTGATCAAAATTGTTAGAAGACTATTTTTTTTTATCAATTTAGTTAAAATTTAAACTTGATTAAAATCACCTCAACGTAATAAAAAATTAATCAAAATTATCATTGCAATTATTATCCATAGCCACTGCAAATTAGAGTAGTTATGAACAACAAGTACTAGCTATAATAGTTAAAGCATATATGACATATCTAATACAATAGTTTTAAATTAATTTTAATTGGTTGAATTAATTTTAATAAACTTTAAGTAATTTGGATCAATTTAGTAAAAAATATTATAATATAAAAATGTTTTATGTGCAATAATTTAATTAATTAAGTTGAGTCAGTATATTATAAAGTTTTGTTATATAAAAATATTTTATTTTAAAAAATTTAATAAAAATTAATTAAACTATTTTAACTTGGCCATAATTTATTTACAATTATTTTAATATTTATATAATAAATATTTTATAAGTTAACTTGATTTTAACTATATTGAAGTAATTTTGACCAAGTTATTAAAATAATTTAATATAACAATATTTTCTACATAATAATTTTAATTAAATTAAAGTAATTTTATATTATATTGTAATAACTATTTAACAAGTTATAGCAATTGGTGATTGCGCATATGTATTGCGCATAAGTAATATCATATATGAATATATATAACCTTTATGATAATTTATATCATTAACATTTAAAATTTTAATTTTAAAATTTTAAAATATAATTTCAAATTGAAATTTAAATTAATCTTTGTTGAATTTAATCAATTATTTTTTAAAATTTTAATTTTTGTTTAAAATTAATTTTTTTAAAGATTTGTATTTATAGATATATTTGTTTGATTTCGTGTTTTTAAGATATGTAATTATAGATTTATCAAATTTATATTTTTAAGATTTATCATGTTATTTTTTAATTTTTTAGAATTCAAAGGATAAGAGGTTAAAAATTATCATTAACATAATTTAATTTTAGGTTTGACTAAATCAATTAAAAATTAATTAATAAAGACTCAGTTCTTAATTAAATAATAAAATTAAAAATTAAAAATAATTGAAAATAAGAAAGATAATCCAAGTTGGAAATGAAACGATTATCTAACTAGAAGTCTATAATTATCTGCCTAGTTGACTAGCCATTTTTTAGTTATAAAATCAACCACTATTGGGCTAGTTTATTAGACATTACTTGCTATAAAATTGGCCTTTATTTGGATACAACTATTATTTGGCTAATTTACACGGACTAATTGTGTTAAAATTCGTTGAGTTTTGCATAAATATAGAAAGATGAGGATAAAATATTTTAGCAATATGTTTCGTTAATAAATAAATAACTTATTTATAGTGTCACACCCAAGGGATTACTCACCTGACAAACAGACAATAATAATAATTGTTGGTATAGTTTATACTAACGGTCAAGTTTGAATTTTAATATATGATAAAGAGTTAAAATTTGTATATTATTTTTTAATCTTGTTATTGAGGGTGCAAAATTGAAAAACTTAGAACCTGACATCAGACTGAAGTCTAGAATGGTGGTGTCCTGGTAAGAAGTCCAAGATGGTGGAGTTTTGGCAAAAATCCAGTTGGGTCCGAGAGGCTGACTGCTAGTCGAAGTCCATAATGGTGGAGTCCTAACAAAAGTCCAAGTTGGTGGAGACTTGGCAAAAGTCCTGGTGGATTAAAGAGCTAATTAAATCTGCACAAGGTAAATGAGATAAGTCATTAGAGAAGCAAATTCCAGTGAGGACAAATCCCAATTGGGACTTTAGGCACGGTACAACTTAGAACTATTTCGATCTCTAAGTTAGAGGCCTCTGACTAGATCCTAGTCTTGAGAAGACAGGATCTATTTAATACTCATTACATTTAGTCCATGCTGCATATTTACTAACCTTATTTTGAAGGGTATATTATTTTTGGACTAACTTGGTTTTGCAGGGATTTTTCTGCAAAGGTTTCCTCGGATGAACTGTACCCGAGGCGCCTTAAATGTATGAGAGCGGCTCCGTGAAGTCTGCACTGAAGATAGAGTTTCAGCGAGTTGAGGCGCCTCAGTTTGGATCTGAGACGCCTTAGTTGGGAACTGAGGCATCTCAAAAGGGATCTAAGGCGTCTTCGAGTGGATAAGCGGCGAACGCGATGGTTGCAGATTGTGGATGAAACTTGCATTGTCCAAGGAGCCTCAGTTGAGAACTGAGGGGCCTCAGACCCCCTATATAAAGGCATTGCTGCCTGGACTCCAATACCTTTTTCCCTCTACGATCTTCAAGCTCACGTGCTCATCCGGTTACTTCCTCGTCTTCCTATTGCGATTCCGCTTCGAAACGACTACCTCCAACCACTGCCGAAAGAACAACAAAAGCACACTAGCCAAACGAAAGTTCTACACTTATGTTGGGTAACAAATATACTAATTTAGACTTAATCAAGTAGGAAGTGTAGGATTATTACATTTCCTACCCATATCTTGTACTCAATCACTCTATCAGGAGATTACCGGTAGAGGATACTAGTGGATTACCCATTGGAAAGGTCCAAAGGACTTGAGCATTGCAGTAGGAGTTGTCGAAGGTTCCGAAGCAAGTAAAACCGAACCGTGTTCGTATTATTGTTTTTTCATTATTTTCTGTTGCACTTGCTCATATTTTTACAAGTTCGAAAAGTGTTATTTATTTTAAAAGACATGTGATTCACCCCCCCCCCCCCTTCACGTTCAACGATCCTACAATAACTTCTCTGTACGAACAACATATGAAACCTAGATACATAGCCATCAAGGCTATACAAATATAATCTCTATAGCCCACACGGATAGAATCTACAACCACACAGTTAAATGCAACCGACACGATTGATACAAACACAACTATGCAGTTGATACAGTTCACACGACTGGAAATAAATATAAAACAATTAGCGGAAGATATAAAATAATATAAAATTAAAAACAACTGACTGCGAGCTGGCTCGTCTTAACATGACAACCACAAAACCATTATAAATAGCCATGAGGCTGAAAACTAAGATAGACAACTTATTATAACATTGAGTCCATATAATCCAAATGCAAGTATAAACAAAAAGAAATAATAAAAACCCCTTGATGTGATCTAGGATCGGTAGATGAGATCTCCAAACGTCTCCAAGTAAACTATCTGCTACTTGGGGAAAATGAAAACATACAAAGTGGTGGTGAGTCTAAATGACTCGATGACTAATATAAAGTAGATAGTGCATGTAAGGAGATCAAACATATACTGTCACAGGTAATATCAAAATATGTACACAAACATAACTAACATAATAAATATACATACTAGAACTTATCTAACTTGTAAGGTATATGATCAATAATATCTAAGATCTACAACGGATCAACTCATAACCATATGAGCAACATAAGAAGACATATCAGGTATGATACATAAACATGTATGCACATGTCAACCATGCATCAATCATAGCTCAATCGAATGTAATATATCACAAACAAATACAAAATACATTGATGCACATGATATAATATACGTGTCACTCTTAAGCGCCAGTCAAGATACCATCACATTACATTTGTGTGGTCGAGTGGGCTGGACTGTGACAACTGCACACTGTTGGGGCAATCGACCCAAGTATGATCGAGTGGATCATGGTTTTGATATGTGTGTGTCAATATGATTATGTAGGATGTCGTGTTCTTTTGATATGTGTGTTTGAGTCATGCAAGACTTGGTGAATCACACATGAAGTACGCATCCGAGGGACGAGAGCCGAAGGAAGAGGACTCCAAGGGAAAGCTGGGGAAGTAGACTTCAAGGGCATACGCGAAGGATGGCATGGAGGCAAGCCGTGGGCTTATGTGCGCATCCGAGCGACAAAAGCCAAGGAAGAGAACTTCAAGGGGCAAGCCAAGGGAGTGGACTTCAAGGCATACGTGAAGGGTAGTCTTCGAAGTGAGTTTGAGTGAAAATGTATGCTGGGCAGTCGACTGCGGTTGGAGCAGTCGACTGCCATAACTCATAGAAAGATCAGTCGACTGGTCCAGGCACCAGTTGACTAATCAGTTCGAAAATATAGCCGTTGGACTAGCAGTTGGCTAGCAACTGGCTGGGCAGTAGTCGACTGCTCTTAGAGTTGCGGTTCTTAAGTGTAAGATCCTATTCTAAGTGCTCAAAGTCTCATTCTCTTCCTCTTACTTTAATTTTCATCTTGTACAAGAGGAAGGGAAGATCTTTTGAAGGTTTCTCCACTTGAAGGAGAAGTTCATAGTGAAGCTTGTGGGGGTGGTGTGGATCCTTAGATTAGTCACCTCTTGAAGGTGGATACCAAGTAAATCAGGGAGTTAGCATTGATTTTTATTGTTTATTATTTTTGTCTTATGTTTTATCTAACATTCTTGTAGACAAAATCAAAAAGTTACTATTCACCCCCCTCTAGCTAGATGCCAGGATCCTAACAAGTGGTATCAGAGCCATGTTCGTTTCGGAAGAACTCACCGTTAATCGGAACATCAAGATGGCGTTCCAAGAGGGATATAACACCGCACAACTACCATTCTTCGATGACAACGACTTTGCATATTGGAAAGGTAGGATGAATATTATCTAATGAATGATATTGAGAATTGGTTTAGTGTTGTAGATGGTTTTGAGGTGCCAATGAATGAGAGGGGAGAACCTCTTCCTTTGAAGAATTGGTCAAAAGAAATCATGAAGAAGGCACAAGCAAATGCAAAGGCTACAACAACTCTACAATGTGGTCTTTCAAAGGAGCAATTGAACAAAGTAGGGTCATTCAAGACCGCAAAAGAGCTTTGGAAAAAGCTCATTGAGCTAAATGAGGGATCAAATGAATCAAGAAGAGCCAAGAAGGATCTCTTGGTGGCATAACTTCAATCCGTCACCATGAAGACAAATGAAACCGTGAGCCAATTGAACGATAGAGTTAAAGAAATCATCAACGAACTTCATGTGATAGGTGAGAAAATGGAGAATAGGGATCTAGTAAGGTATGTGCTTCAATCATTCCCTAGAACCACTCTATGGGCTTCAATGATTGATGCCTATAAAGTCTCTAGGGATCTTTCTTTAGTAAAGCTTGATGATTTATTTTGTGAATTTAAACTTCATGAACAAGCTAATGTGTCTACTAAAGAAAAAGGTGTAACTCTTGTTGTAGAAAAAAAAAGAAGAAAGAAGAAGGACAAGAAGAAGGTCTCATATTCATCATTTGATTCGGAAGAATCAAGCGCCTCAATGGATAGCGATCAAGAGGCATATATGGTAAGGAAGATGAGGAAAGCTTTTAAAAGTTTGTCTAACAAATCCTATGGTAGGAAAAACTCAAGAAGTAAGAGTAAGGCAATGAAGGTCATCATATGCTATAATTGCCATGAAGAAGGACACATGAGGGATGAGTGTCCACTTTTGATGACAAATGAAGAAAAGAAGAAGGAGGAAAAGAAAAAGGATGAAAAGAAGAAAAGAAAAGTAAAAGGCAAGAAGGCTACAAGTCTAAAGGCAACATGGGATGATCCTTCATTATCGGAAGAAGATGAACACCACGTGTCTCATTTTACGCTAATGGGAGTTGACAACATAGCATGCACATCATTCGAAAATGAGAAGAGATCAAGTGATGATGAAGAAGGGAGCTCAAGTGAAGGGGAGTCAATCTTCAAATTTGGACGTCTTGGTAAGTGAGGTATACAAGCTACCCCCTACTAGACTTGTGAAAATTATTTTTAGTACTAATGATGATTTGTTTAATGCCAAAAGGAAAATTAAGAGTTTGAAAAATGAGATTTGCATGTTAAAAGAAAAATTAGAATCCATGACAATCAAGGACAATATGCATGATTCTTCTTTTAGTTTAAATGAGTTATCTTTAGAAGAAGAAAATAAGGAATTAAGGGAAAAGGTAGAGAGTCTCACCAAGGCCCTTAGCAAATTTCAAATTGGCTCAAAGAACCTTGATATGCTTATTAGTAGTCAAAGAGCTGTATATAACAAGGCCGGAATAGGATATAAATCCAAGACCAAGGAGGTTGCTTTTATTTCTCTTATAGGAAGAAAGGGTGCACTTAGAAAGCAAACCATTAAAGGCTATGTAAAGCAAGCATGGGCTCCTAAAAAATTGTGTTTTTCGAATGATGTTTGTGGATCAAGTGAATGGGTACCAAAAGATTATGTTTTTCGTGTTGCTTAGGTAGAAGGGAAGAAGGATTCAAACAAGTGGATTGCGGATAGCGGTTGCTCAAGACACATGACCAGTGATGTGAGCAAGTTCTCCACAATTAGCTACTTGAAAGAAGGAATGATGTCTTTTGGGAATAGTGGAAAGCTCAGATTATAGGTAGAGATACAATTGAGGTATCACCTACAATCACCATACATAAAGTGCTTCTAATTAAGGATATGGAATTCAACTTGCTTAGTGTTAGTCAATTATGTGATGCCGGGTATAGAGTTGAGTTTCATGCCAATAAGTGTTTGATTAGGCACAATAGCTTGAAAAATATTATGTTAGAAGGGCATAGGGAAGTAAATCTTTATTATCTTACTCTCTCCTATGCTTCTAACATTTCTACTAAGTGTTTCATATCAAAAGAAGAAGAAGGATGACTATGACATAGAAGGCTTGGACACAACATGAAGAACATAGCTAGAGTGGCCAAGATGGAGTTGGTAAAAGGACTACCAATGATCAAGTATGCCAAGAATAAAATGTGTGATGTGTTTGTAATATGAGAGAAGTGTCCTAAGGCAATCGCCTTATGATTGTAATCATTTACTTTAATAAATGAATATTCACTATTTGAGTATACATGTTCGTGTATTTGATTGAGATCTTAAACTCATTTACTGAATGTCTGCAATATAATTCACAGCATGAGAGAATTTATGATGAATTCACAACTAGTGATTATCTCTACATGTGCAATTGTGAAGTATTAAAATTGTCCCTAGTCGATGAATTGATAAATACGGACACTATCAATTCTGATGAGACTAGCATGGGTTATTCTCTAATCAGCTGATTCTCACTGGCTGGTGACATTGGGATGTCCGGAGATAAACATGAATGCTAGTTAAGGGAACTAGTTCATTGAAGTGACTGGCTGTAAAACTTCATATGGTAGTCTACATATAGACATGTCAGTGAAGTTCTTACTGCAGCGTAAGTGCGATGTTCCTTTGACTTGCGTTGTTCAAGTCATCTTGGTCATGAAGACTTATACTTTGACATCTTAAGTAAGCATCTCCAAGGAGGTGTGGACCCAAGATGATTGGGTATAAGCCGAAGTGCCCGAAGATATTTGAACAACCTACAAAGGATTCACTACTCCTTGCGAGGAGATGTATACCCAAGGCCTATCGTCAGATTGTTACTCGAAGCCTCTGGCCAGAGCATCACATGTTCCGAGTATGAATCTCTCAGAAACATGAGAGTAATTAGAATCCGTTGGACGAGAAAGACATTACTTGGGCTAGGTGTGACGTAGTCAGCCTAGTGGGGACTGACACACATAGACCGTGTCCTCAACCAAGTGGGTATAAGATGGTGAAGGGAATGAGGCACGATTCATTAAAGCTGCTGAAGGGTTTTAGAATTATTTTTGAGGTCAACCGTTGATCTTTCGATTAATTGGGGATCATGATGTACTACTAGGTGCCACTCATGATCGTTCTATAATTGGTTGATTATAGACGGCCAACCTAAATCGAAAGCCTATTTAGTCACACGCACTACGAGTGATCCGAGGGATTTAAAACGAGTTGAAAATTAGATTTTCCGATCAAGAGAGATAAGTCGAATCTGAATTTTTCAGAGATGCATCAGAAGCATAAAATGACTAAGTCTTTTGAAGACTTATTGGACGAATTAAATGAGTTTAATTCGTATGATTTTAGCTTGGGTTTGGCCGGCCAAAGAGGGTCGCCACCCTCTTTGTTTGGCCGGCCACAACAAAAGGGAAAAATCGAATTTTTGGTTCAAATTATAAAATAAACCGAGCGTGGTTTGTTTTGTAAAATTATGGATAAAGAAATTTATATAAAGAAATTTATATAAAGAGATTTATTTTTCATGGAAATTAAAATGAACCATGGATTGGTTTATTTTATTTTATAAAATTAATAATGGATTGATTTATCATGATAAAGAAATTTATATAAAGAAATTTCTTTCCATAAGAAAAGGGAGACATAGTTGTTTTTATCATAAATTAAATTATGATAAAAACTTGGCATGATGGAATAATTCATAGAAAAATTTATATGATAAATTTTCTTATGAAAATTTATTCCATAAAAAGGAGACTTGGCGATTGAGAGGCTACTATATAAAGGAACCAAGGCAAGGCTTGGAGATCAATCTAAGAGATCAAGAAATAAGCCCTCTCTCTCTCCTTCTCTCCCTCTCCCTCCTCTAGTGCCGCCGGCCCTAAAAGGAGGACCCCTTTGTTGCCGTGAGCTTCATCCACCAAGCAGCTGCCGAAGAAGAAGAAGAAGCGGGCGCAACTCCTTTCTTCCTCCCGAAATCTTGATTTCGTTCTTCGTTTGGTGGTTAGTCTTCCCATCTCTCTCTTGGTATTCTTGTCGTGTCTTTGGAGAATCTAGTAGTTCTTGTCGACACAAAACTCGTGGCTTTGCAAAGTCATCCCGAAGAAAACTCGGCGTGGACGCGAATAGAGGCAGAGCTTCCAAGGGACGCTTACGGTTAGATCTCGTCCCTTCCTTCAAGTTACGCAAGGTATTAAGTAAATTAGTTTACTTTCTGCAAAATTTTAATATATGATCATGTCTACACAATATAAGGTTGCATGCTTAGATGTGTGGTTAAATAATTTGGGAAATTATTTATGCTAAATTTTCCGCTACACGTAATAAATTTTAAAATTACGAACCCGCATCTATGTCAACATGCACCCGGTCCCAACATGATGCATATCAAGAGGGTAAGCAATCCAAGTCATCACATAAAGGTAAACCTCTAACTAGTACTTCTCTACCATTGGAATTATTGCATCTAGATTTATTTGATTGTCATAGTACTCCTTCATTAGTAGGAAACAAATATTGCCTAGTAATTATTGATGATTTTTCTAGATATACTTGGGTTTATTTCATGAGACATAAGGATGAAACTCTAGAGATATTTGTAGGATTTAGCAAAAAGGTTGAAAATGAGAAACATCTCAAAATCAACAGAATTAGGAGTGATCATAGTGGAGAGTTTGAAAATTCAAACTTCTCTAGTTTTTGTCCAGAATATGGGTACAAACATGAATTTTCATATGCAAGAACACCACAATAAAATGGGGTTGTAGAAAGAAGAAATCGAGCTTTGCAAGAAGCAGCTAGGACTATGCTTAATGTTTATTCTTTACCTAGCTATTTTTGGGCGGAAGCGGTAAATACCACTTGTTACATCCAAAATCGAGTTTTACTTGATAGATTTTTAGAAAAGACATATTTTGAAATGTGGAATGGGAAAATTCCTCAAATTCACTATTTTAGAATGTTTGGTTACAAGGTCTATATTTTAAATACTAAGGATGATTTAAGAAAATTTGAGTCTAAGGCGGATGAGGGGATTTTAGTTGGGTATTCATCTACTAGTAGATGGTATAGAGTATATAACAAGAGGACTAAATTAATTGAGGAATCTTCTAATGTGGATTTTGATGAGTCTACTAGTACTTACCCTAGGAAATCCTCCATTGACAAGGATATAGGAGTAAATCAAAACCTTACCCAAGCAATCCAAGACTTATATTTAGGGGGTATTGATCAAGGGGGAGGAAGAAATGCATCGGATGATGAAAGAGGCAATAATAAAATAGATGAGCCCACAATCCCTAGGACCTTAAGGCACCATCAAGATCATCCTATCAACCAAATAGTTGGTGATGTTGAAGCAGGAGTAAGAACTAGATCCTATTTTAGAGAACATGCTAGTCAAATTGCTTGAATATCACAACTAGAGCCAAAGTCAATTGATGAAGCCTTAGTTGATGTGGATTGGATTCTAGCAATGCAAGAGGAGTTAAACCAATTCGAAAGAAGTGAAGTATGAGAATTAGTTCTACGACCCAATGATAGTACAATTTGTTGGGGCAATCTATGGTCCGGAGTGACCATGTGTTTTGATGTTTGGGCAAAGGGTTTAAGTTAGGTTTACCCTTGTGTATTTGATATGTGTATGTGAGTATGCAGGGTGCGCAGTTACACATATGTATTTAGCTGGACGACCTCGGTACAGTGAAGGATGGCATGGAGACAAGCTGGAGGCTTGTGTGCGCACCTGAGGGACTATGGATAGCAGGGATGATGAGCTGAGGGGCATGAACTTCGACACATGCGTGAAGGATGGCATGGAGGCAAGCTGGAGGCTTGTGTGCATCCGAGGGACGGGAGCCAAAGATGAAGAGGGCTCGAAGGTAATAGTCGAGGCTGCTGGTGAGGAGTCATCTGAGTCGTGAGGGTATGAGTGCTGAGTGATTGTACTCGGGAAATCCTAGGGTTCGACTGCTAAGAGAAATGTACTCGGGAAGGGAAACCTTAGGTGTGTGAGTGGACCAGGGGCAGTCGACTGATAAAACTCATAGAATATTTTCAGACCTGAACCAGTCGACTGCCCCAGGAGCAGTCGACTGGTATCCCCAAAAACTAGCCGTTGGATTAGTCGTTCTCTAACAACTAAGGCTAGACCAGTCGACTGGTAAATGGGCAGTCGACTGGTGGCGAGGGTTTCAGGTTGATTTCTATTTAAGAGAACTCGATTTGGGCTGAGAACTCTTGACGAATATGCCTTTGGGTAAGAGCCAAATAGTAGTCTAAGTGCTCCGATATTGCCGAGGTGTTGTGGCAAGGTTTCTCCACGCACAATGAGCGATAAGGGCTAGCCAGAGGTTATCCGAGGAGTGATCCATCGAAAGATTCTTGGATTAGTCACCTTTAGGGGTGGATACCAAGTAAACTCTTCTTGTTAGCATTGATTTTTATTGTTTATTATTTTGTTTGTATTTTCGCTTGTACAACTAACAATGTAGGTACAAGAAAGATGAAAATTGCTATTCACCCTCTCTAGCATCCGACAACGATCTTACAAGTGGTATCAGAGCGGGGTCGCTTGTCTGCGGACTAATCGCCGGTAGAGCAAAAGGTGCTAGAGGAAAATGGAGTCGGAAGGTCCATTAGGATGGGGTATCTAGATTTCACCTCCGTACGATCGAGATGATTTTAACTATTGGAGGAAGAAGTTCGAGACATGGTTCCAAATGGATTGGATCATTGGATGACACTAGAAGTTCCATTTGATGCTCCAACGGACAAGAAGGGGAAATGCCTCCGACCTCAGTATTGGACCAAAAGTCAAACGGAAGAAGTGGAGGCGGATAAGGAGGTAACTAGGGTTATAGTAAATGTGTTACCTTCATATATTGTGTCAAATGTAGGAAATTACAAAAATGCATATGAGCTATGGAGAAGAGTAATAGCTCTACATGAGAATCCGACACAAGGATAAGAAGAAGAGTCCAAGGAAAAGGCACAATCGGAAGATGAGTCAAGCTCAACATCCGAAGAGGAAGAGAAGGAAGAATTGCCCACATCCTCAAGTGAGGAAGAAATTGAAGAAGTCTCCACAACATGAGTTGAGGGGGAGGAGAGACCCTCATCAACACCAGAGCATGAGGTAGCTTCAACCTCCACCAAAGCAAAGTTAAAGGACCATATTACATGCTTTGGATGCAACAAGAAGGGGCACTACAAAGACAAGTGTCCATTGGGTAAGAAAAAGGAGGTAAGCTCTAAACCCATTTCAAGTTCTTCAAAATCTAACACGGGTTGTAGGAATGAAGAAGTCCAAGAGAGAAGGAAGAAAATAAGATGCTACACTTGTGGAGAACTAGGGCATTATCATACTAAGTGTCCAAGAAAGGGAGAACTCAAGAAAATGGAGCACTTGAGAAAATGAGAAAAGAATGAGAAGAAAAGAAGTTCACACCAAGGTGAGGCTTCAAAGGTAAAAGGAAAGGTAATTCCTTGTTTAAAATTAAATCTAATTTCAAATTCTTATATGCTTAATAGGAATAATCATGGTTTTAAGTATAATGATAGGAATAGGGTTAACAAGGTAGATCAAAACCCTAGAAAGGTCATACATCATGAAAAATCAAAGACCTTTAGACCTAAGAATCATGGCATTAATCCCAAGAAGGGGAGGAATGTGCCTAGAAAGTAGGGTAGGTCTAGGGATGTTCAAAGTGGACATGTGGACTCTAGGTTTAAGAACTTAGAGAGGAAAAATCAAGCTTTGAGGGAAAAGCTTGATAGGTTAGAGAAAACCCTAGAGAGATTCACCGTTGGATCTAAGGGTTTAGATACGGTGTTCGGTGATTTAAACCACACCAAATCGGGGTTGGGGTACTGGTCTAAGAACTCTCATACCAAGGGAAAGTAATATGCTAGGGTAGCATATGATTATGGCAAGAAGGGGGAGTCCAAAAATGGCAAGGGGGTGCCATTTAAAGAGAAAAAGAAGAACTTAACCAAAGACAATGTGTCTAAGGTTAAGAATGTTAGGTTTGTAGGCCAAGAGTCACCGGAGGTACATTGGTGTGACCTAGTGGTGGTTGAGTCACCTAGGGAGGTGGCTAAGGTTAAAAGCTCAAGGGGGAGCTCTAGAAGCCTTTGGGATATGTGGTGAATAGATCATGGGAGGGGTGATCCTAAAAATCTAGATGGACTATCGAGTGTGCCAAAAGAGTTGGAGACGGACTTGAGTCTTAATTCTTAGGTTTTGGCACATGGATTATGTGGTTTCATGCATGAAAATATGGCATTGGAGTTATATAGCAAATGGTTTGTTTTTGATGGATAAATGTCATGTAAATCAATGCTAGGGATGCATTGTGGGTTGGCATGGGTAGAGACATCAATGGGAAACCAAAACTAGGACTTTTGGTCAAGGTTTGAGTGAACCTTTTTGCTAGTTTTTGATTTTGTGTCAAACTTGGGAATGGTGATAGATACATTTTGGAATGTATTTTTCCCAAGTAGGTATGGTTACCACAAATGTCTCCACAAAATTTAGGAATTTTTGAAGATTTATGGACTTTTTGGCACATTTCTGAATTTGGTCAGAAAGGCTAAAATTCTGAATTTCAGAGTATCAGTCGACTGCCAACAGGGGTAGTCGATTGGTCAAGGCTGATTTTTGTATCAGCAGCTGGGAAGTGGTCCAAATGATGTAAAACAAGTGTATGGGGGGGATTAGTACACTGTGTTTAGGATCATTAGGGATTAAAAGATCCAATAATTAAGATATTGTTGGAGTCTTTTTGATGTTAGGCAAAGGGGGAGAAGTGTTGTGTTTAATTTGGGAAAGCAAACACGCCTTTGCGGGAAACCCTAGGTTTAGGGGGAGCTGAGATTAAGGGAGAGCATAGTTGCTCCATTCTTGGCGTAAGGGGAACCTTGGAGAGGTTCTTAAAAAGTCTTTGTAAGTCCAATGTAGGGGGAGCTTTGGAGAAGCTTTAAAAAGCCTGTTTTGGTGAAAAAGTCCTAACTTGGAGGGTTAGGTGTGGGGATGTCTTGGGATAGGATCCATGATTGTTTGCATTTGCATATGCATTGGCAGTGTAAGTCCAAGATGGAATCTTGGCAGTGTAAGTCCAAATGGTTGTTTACAATTATTATTACTATTTGTTTTCCCTAACCTAAATGTATTGCCAAACATCAAAAAGGGGGAGATTGTTGGGACAATCTATGGTCCGGAGTAACCATGTGTTTTGATGTTTGGGCAAAGGGTTTAAGTTAGGTTTACCCTTGTGTATTTGATATGTGTATGTGAGTGTGTAGGGTGCGCAGGTTACACATATGGATTTAGCTGGACAACCTCGGTACGGTGAATGGTGGCATGGAGACAAGATGGAGGCTTATGTGCGCACCTGAGGGAAAATGGATAGCAGGGACGATGAGCTGAGGGGTACAGACTTCGAGACATGCGTGAAGGATGACATGGAGGCAAGCTGGAGGCTTGTGTGCATCCGAGGGACGGGAGCCAAAGATAAAGAGGGCGCGAAGGCAATAGTCGAGGTTGCTGGTGAGGAGTCAACTGAGTCGTGAGGGTACCAGTGCTGAGTGATTGTACTCAGGAAATCCTAGGGTTCGAGTGCTGAGAGAAATGTACTCGGGAAGGGAAACCTTAGGTGTGTTAGTGGACCAGTCGACTGCCCTAGGGGCAGTCGACTGATAAAACTCACAGAATGTTTTTAGGCCTGACCAGTCGACTGCCCCAGGAGCAGTCGACTGGTAACCCCCGAAAACTAGCAGTTGGGTTAGCCGTTGGCTAGCAACTTAGGCTAGACCAGTCGACTGGTAAATGGGCAGTCGACTGGTGGCGAGGGTTTCAGGTTGAGTTCTATTTACGAGAACTCAGTTTGGGCTGAGAACTCTTGACGAATTTGGCTTTGGGTAAGAGCCAAATAGTAGTCTAAGTGCTCAGATATTGTCGAGGTGTTCTGGCTAATTTTCTCCACCCACAAGGAGCGACAAGGGCTAGCCGGAGGTTATCCGGGGAGTGATCCACCGAAGGATTCTTGGATTAGTTACCTTTAGGGGTGGATATCAAGTAAACTCTTCTTGTTAGCATTGCTTTCTTATTGTTTATTGTTTTGTTTGTATTTTCGCTTGCGCAACTAACAACGTAGGTACAAGAAAGCCGAAAAATTGCTATTCACCCCCTGTAGCAACCGACAACGATCTCACACAATTGTCACAACAAGATGGGTCTTTAAGAATAAATTGGATGATCAAGGAAGAGTTACTAGGAATAAGGCTAGATTGGTAGCTAGGGGTTTCAACCAAGTTGAGGGACTTGACTATGATGAAACTTATGCTCCTGTAGCAAGATTAGAGTCCATCCAGATTTTGTTAGGAAATGCCACCGACATTGGTTTTAAATTTCATCAAATGGATGTGAAATCGACATTTCTTAATGAGTTTATTAAGTAGGAAGTGTATGTAGAATAACCCCCCGGTTTTGAAATCATAGACTACCCTAATCATATTTATAAATTGAGAAAAGACTTATATGGGTTGAAACAAGCTCCCCGAGCTTGGTATGAAAGACTTTCATCTTTCTTAGTTTCCAAGTGGTTTAGAAGGGGAACAATTGATCCAACTCTATTCCTTAAGTCTAAGGATAACGACATTTTCGTAGCCCAAGTTTATGTTGATGACATCATTTTTGGGTCAACAAATAATGAATTTCTTCATGAATTTATCAAGCATATGGAAAATGAGTTTGAAATGAGTCTTGTTGGGGGGTTGACTTTCTTTTCAGGATTACAAGTCAGACAAATAAATGAAGGAACTCATGTTTATCAAACAAAGTATGCTAGGGAAATTATCAAGAAATTTGGATTAGAAAATGCTAAGATAGCATCTACTCCCATTGGAATAAATGTCAAGATGGATAGTGATCATGAGAGGAAGGTAGTTGATCCAAAACAATATTGAAGTATGATTGGTAGTTTGTTGAATCTCACCGCTAGTAGACTGGATATATTATTTGCGCACTTAGTAGTAGTAAAAAGGATTTTAATGTATATCAAGGGCACTTTTAATGTCGGTCTTTGGTACCGTAGAACATCAAATATTGATTTGTTTGGGTACACCAACTCCGATTATGCGGGTTGCAAATTTGATAGAAAAAGTACTAGTGGTGGGTGTCAATTTCTTGGATCATCCCTAGTTAGTTTAAGTAGTAGAAAACAACCATGTGTTACATTGTCAACAACCGAGGCCGAGTATGTAGCAATGGGTGGTTGTGTAGCTCAATTAATTTGGATCATGCACACCTTAGAGGTTTATGACACTACAAAAATAATAGGGAATTGCGACGGACGTAATCCATCACTATTCCGTCGCAAAACACTAATAGCGACGGAGTTGGCGCCGTCGGGCGAAAACCCGTCGCAGAGCTAAGGTAGCGACGGAGAGAAAAAACTCTATCGCTATATTAGTGACGACTATATAAACCCGTCGCAAACACCGAGAAAATGGGGTGACGTGGCAGGGGGATTTAGTAGCGACGGATGGTCAAATATCCGTCGCAAATTATTCATCATAGCGACGGATATGGTCAAACTCCGTCGCTACTATATCGTAATAGCGACGGATTCGGTCAAACTCCGTCGCTAATCGATCATTATAGCGACGAAAAAGTCAATAATCCGTCGCAACTAGCAATGGATTTTTAAAAATATCAGTCGCTAAACCTGGAAAATTTTGGCAGCCAAAATCTATTTCTTCCCCTTCCCATATATACATCAATAATATACAATTGATCAAAAAAATATGAAACAATAATAGATATATCAACATCCAAACATTTACAACAATCCAAACTTTCATTTCCAATCCAATCTAATCCAATCTAAACATTCATTTCTAAATGTATACATCCAAACATTCACAACAATACAAACTTTCATTTCGAATCCAATCCAATCCAATCCAATCCAAACATTCATTTCAACATGTATACATCCAAACTTTCATTTCGAATCCACTATCCAATCCAAACTTTAATTTTCAAACTTATACAATCCAAACACTTGAAACAAGAGTAAACATCTAAACTTTCCAATGGTTAATCCAATCCAAACATGAGAAAATATCCAAATGTATACATCAAAAGAAGCTAGACATAATTCAAATTATACGAAAAGAAGTATATACACCAAAAGTTAGAGGCAGTAGAGAAACATTACGTATATGAATATCAGAGTGAATAAAGGATGGAAAGAAAAATATTCCTGCAAAATAGAAGATAAAAAAAAGTTAAATAGAATTAATATCTAAATATAACTCTAATAATATTAAATTAGTAAATGAAAATTAACAAATAAGAAAAAATTAAGGAATAATATCCAATATGCATACCTTTCAAGCAGGGGAAGAAATCTGAATTCAACTCTGATGATATGCAATCTGTAAACAGAAATGAAGTAATAAGAAAGCAATCATTATGAATATTATAACTCAATCCATTGTTACTGCAAAAATATAGAGAAAAATAGAACATACCACTAAAATATCTCTACTCATGTGTGGTATCCTCAGGATCCTCTGTCTCCTGAGACTCAAAATGAGGGATGGGAGGGGCTGGCTTCTGTGTCATCGGCGTTAAGGTCGATGCAAAAGCTTGCATGTGTCTTATTACCTCGTCAGTGTGTGCCTGGCGAGCGTGCAAATCTCTCAACTCAGCATCCCTCGCTGCATCCCTCTGAGCCCACTCTGCGTCCCTCTTAGCCCATTCTGCGTCCCTCCCGGCCCACGTCGACTCCATCAACGTGATTCGAGTCCGTAGGGCATTATTTTCCTCCCGCAATTGACGAACCTCACTAGAGGTAGAGGAGGAGGATGCTGGACGTCCCCTAACCCCTGGAACTCTCATTGATCATATATAATCTTTGCCTGAGAGCCAGGCTATATAGGGCGGCCTTCCTCTTCCCACCGACAACATCAAAATAAATCCGATTCACATCGTCGGTGGAAAGAGGCTGTGCATCCTCCCCCTCTGCAGCAGGCTGAGATGCCTGTGCCTCAGCAACTCTAGTGGTCATTGCTTCCTGTGAAATAAAAATTTAATTATTCTATATAAAATGTCAAAATAAATAAAATATAATTAATATACTTACATTGATTGCTAGGGAGCGAAGATTGACAAAAGACCCATCTTTTTTCATGTGGGTCTTGCTGAATAACTCCCAACTAGTAGGAGGTCTCACTAGCTCAGCAGCCTGTAAACACAAAATATAATGATTAAACATATCCAAAAAAACATACATGCCTTTAATAACCTAAATAAAAACTACTTACCAAATCACTGGCATGCTGGACAATGGAACGGGATCCAGTCGTGTGTTTCGTGGATCCCGTGCTGGGGCCAGCAAGCTCTGAATTGCGATTGGCTCGAGCAATCATAGCATTCTCTTGCCAGTGCTGGCCATCCCAGACAGCTCGCCATGCTGCCCAAATCGTCTCAGGGACCTCTATAGGCCTATCAGCCTTCTTTCTCCACTTGTAGACCATGTCCCTGTACAATTTGGAGTAGTAGACATTCCATGTTTTCTTAAACTCCTCCTCTGCACCCTCCTCCCAGGTGTACCTTTTCTGTAAACAAAAAAAATAATATGGTTAGTATCAAAAAAGTTATAACATCAAATTAAATATACATATAAACTACTTACCAAAAACTCCCCATAATAGAATGTTTTCAAATCATTTTATGTGGTCGAAGTTGACAGTCTTTCTTTAAATTTTTTAGAAATATAGGAAGACACCTGATGCCCATCCGGTATAAAACTATAGAAAAAAATAAAATATATTAGCAAATTTTGATCTAAAATTTATAAGAATTACATATATATACTTACTTGTCACCGACGACTGTAAGTCTAATCTGATGATCACGGGGTGCAGACATGGTACTTGATTATACACAAAGTTTAGGCAGATAAGATGAATAGGTAAAACAAAATTCAGTAATCAAGCATGCAAATGGAAACATGCAAATTAAGACAATGTAAATAAAGCAATCAAAGGGATAATCAAGCATCGTAGTTAATGTTCAATACAAGCAGAATGAACTAAATTAACAACTCATCTTAATACAAACATCATAGTTAATGTTCAATACATTTAACTCATCCTAATCTGATGGAACTAAATTAACTTGCAAGTTTTCATCGCTTGAATCCATTGATACATCGACCTCCTCACTGCTAGATATTTCACCATCATCAATTTCCTCGTAAGAGACATTCTCATCTATAAGTAATTGAGATGCTGATTGTATTTCTAAATCAACAGAGTTGATTATAACTTCTTCATTTTGATAAGCATCAGAGTTTTGGACAGTGATCGTATTTGGCATTTCAATGGTTGACCTAGGCTTCATTTGACAAACAGCAAACCATTCACTTGGTTGTCTTCTCTTAGTTGGATACTCTAGATAAAATACTTGACCAACTTGCACCGCAAAAATGAATGGTTCAAACTTGTTGAATCCTTTTCTTGAATTAACCTCAACTAAATTGTATAACTGATATTTCCTGGTGCCCGTCCTTAGAGTTAGATCATACCAAGAACACCTGAATAATACACATCTTTTGAAAGGAAACGCTGGGTATTCAACTTCAATAATTTCCTCTAGCTTGCCATAATAGTCAAATTCAGTATCATTGTTGTTTGTTGATCCTTTGACACTGATGCCAGAATTATACGTTAGCATCCCTGAATCACGTTGGCCCACATGAAATCTGTATCCATTCACGTAATAACCCGAGTAGACTGTCACAGTATGAAGAGGTCCAAATGCGAGATTTTTAATTCTTTCGTCTTCTACATTTGAAATTCTGTCATCATTGACCTATAATAGTGGTGGTTGATCAAATTAGATTAATAAGTAATCAAGTATTGTTAACAAAAAAATACATATTAACTCACTTACATATATTTGAAACCAAAATGCAAATTCATCTTCTATCTTTTGATCTATCTCATTTGCACTTATCGATGGATTTTGAATGTACAACTGTTGTTGGTATAACCTAACATATAAGTTCATTTGATATCATACTAGAAATTTGATTATATTATGGAATATTAATTTCATTACAATAAGAGATAATACCTTAGGTATGGTTTTACATCTTCACAGTTTAAGAGGATATATGTCCTAGCGGAATGATATTCTTGGTCATTTAACCGTCTAGAGAAAGTTGAACCCATTGCTCTTCCAGGATACTTGAAAATAGAAAGAATTTCTGGGTCAACTGATGGAATGTCATCTTGATTGCGTGGACACTTTCGATGTCTGGTTTTCACATTTTCAGCAAAGTAATAGGAGTAAAATGAACTTGCTTCTTCAACTAGATATGCATTACATATTGATCCCTCAACTCTTGCTTTGTTACGCACATTATTCTTTAATTTTCTAGGAAACCTTTCAAAAGGATACATCCATCTGTATTGGACACGACCACCAATCTGTGCCTCACTAGGTAAATGAATAGGCAGATGCTCCATTGAATCAAAAAAGCTAGGTGGAAATATTCGCTCAAGCTTACATAGTATTAAAGGAATCTCTATCTGAAGGCGTAACATATCTGCTACCGTAATAACTCTGGAAGTCAGATTTTTGAAAAAAGGCTTATTTCTGTAAGTGTTTGCTAAACATTATTAGGAAGTAATTCTTGGAAAGCTATTGGAATTAATCTTTGGATGAACACATGACAATCATGACTCTTCATTCCAACCATTTTAAATCTATTCGTATCCACACAATGAGTCATATTAGAGGCATATCTATCTTGAAATTTTATGTTTTTCAACCAAGATTACAATGCTTGCTTACTATCTTTGTCCAATGTATAACAAGCTTTCGGATATTTACCAGTTATTTCATTCTGATGCAACTCAGGCCTGCTAACTAATTGTTTCAATTCTTCACGAGATTTTATTGTATCTTTTGTTTTCCCATGCACATTCAACACAGTATTAATGATGTTATCAAAGACATTTTTCTCAATATGCATAACATCCAAATTATGTCGAATGAGTAAATATTTCCAATATGGAAGCTCCCAAAAAATACTTCTTTTCCTCCAACCACATTTGTTGACTCTAACAATATACTTGTTGATATCATCTGAACCATTCTGATATACTGGTAGAAATCCATAACTATCAATTTCATTTAACACTTCTTCGCCTGACATCCCAACTGGAGGTAGCTTCCTAACTACTTCATTCCTTTTGAAATATTTTTTTTTTCTTCTAAACGGATGATCAAGAGGTAAAAATTTCCGATGATTATGAAACCAAGAAATCATTCCACTGCAAGGCAAAGAAAATGCATCTGACTGACTCATACAATGTGGGCATGCTAACTTTCCAGCTGTGCTCCATCCTGATAACATTGTGTAAGCAGGAAAATCACTAATAGTCCATAACAATGCTGCATGCATTAAAAAGTTTGACTTTATAGCAATGTCATACGTCTCTGAACATATATTCCATAAATAATTCAGCTCACCTATCAAAGGTTGCAAAAATACATCTATTTGCCTTTTGGATTTTGAGGACCTGGAATTAAAACAGTAAGAAATATGAATTCATCTTTCATGTACATCCTTGGTGGTAAGTTGTATGGTGTTAAGATAACAAGCCACGATGAATATTGTTGTCCATAACTTCCAAATGGCTGAAATCCATCTGCAGAAAGTCCTAGTCTGACATTATGTGGTTCCATAGCAAAGGAAAAAAATGTTGAATCTAAATGTTTCCATGCAGGGGAATCACAAGGATGACACATAATGTCTCCATCATGTCCATGGTTTTGATGCCAGATCATATGACTTGCTGTTGCTGCTGATGCATACAAACGTTGGAGTCTAGCAGTCAAAGGAAAGTAATACATGACTTTGTAGGGAATATTTTTCTTCTTCTTCTGATTTACCATGCGAGCACCATGCTTGTAACGAGGATGATTACAGATTTTACATTCCATCAACTCACTATCTTCATTCCAATAGATCATGCAATTATTGACACAACAATGTATCTTCTCAACTGACAAACTCACGTCTCTGATTAGTTTTTTAGTGTTGTAGAAACTATCAGTCATGCAGTTATCAGTTGGAAGCAACTCTGACATAAGTTGACATATGTCATCATAACATCGTTCTGAGAAATGATGTTCTGCCTTCATATTCAATAATCTTGCAGTAGCAGATAATTGAGAATGACCTGAAGGAATACCTTCCTATTATTCTCTTTCACTAGCCTTTAACATGTCATACATTTTCTGAACATCAGAAGTAGGTACTTGTTCTACATTTGATTGATCAAAAGCATTCATTGCATCGTAAACCATTGATTGCATTGCATCAGCAGGGTTATATGATGTCTCTGGTCCAATTGAGTTCGATGATGATGCAACAGAAGGTCCACCAAATTCATATATATACGGCTCTCCATGATAGTACCGGTTGTAATAATCTGGAACAAACCTATACCTGGCAATATGAGTTTTCACTGTATCTTCATCACGAAAAGTTGTATTTCTACATTTGCATTGATTACATGGACACTTCAATTCTGTGCCATTCAAACACTCAGGATGACACTTTACAAAGTTAACAAATTCTTCCACTCCAGCAAAAAATTCCTCACGGATAAATCTATTATCTAACCTATTATACATCCATGCCTTGTTCGGATACATTGTATCTGAATTCAGATAAGACAATTTAATCAAACCACACATATTATGATCCATATTAAAATTTGATATTGATGCTATACTATGAAATTAATCTAATTAATCAAACATGATCTAATTAATGAATCAATTATTCTAATTAATCAAATAATTAATCAACAAATTAATCTAATTTTTCAAACAATTAATCTAAAATTAATCAAACAAGATCTAATTAATGAATCAATTAATCTAATTTATCAAACAGGGAAACATTGGAAGGGATACGCATCAGTTGGCAAAATCTGGGGTTTATCGATTAAAGCAACAACTAGAAGCACAATTACTGTGGTGTACTGGAAGAGGCCTAAGACAGGAGGTTATAAATTAAACACAGATGGATGCTCGCGAGGGAACCTTGGTTTATCATCATATGGGGTCATAATTCGGAATCATGCAGGGGATTTCCTTATGGTGAAGTATGGCACTTTGGGATCTTCCTCAAATGTGAAAGCAGAACTTTTTGCAATACTAGCAGGTCTTGAATTATGTGTAGCTAATAATTTTCTACCGGTTTGGTTAGAATCGGATTCATTGGTTTCTTTGAAGATTATATAGTCTTCATCAATGTGCTGGGAGCAAAGGAAGATAGTTTTGAAAATTTGAATGCTTGTGGTGAAATTCCAAGTATTTTGCTCTCATGTGTATAGAGAAGCAAATGCTGCTGCTGATTATTTGGCCAATCAAGCGTTTAATGTACAAGGGGAAAGAGTACAAGTGAAGCAAGATATAGATAAAAATTTGCATGGTATATGTAAGCTTGATAGGATGGGCATTCCATACATCAGATTAGATCGGAAAATGTTATAAGGAATACATGATGGAAACTTGATATGGAGAGAACTTTGCAGTGTTCACACTTCTGATGGGTTTTCTGAAAATATTGAATTGATATTGATTGGAAGGGAATGGTTTTCTGATTTCTGGTAGTTTACTGAAGAAATGGAGGTCTCTCCCTGGTATGCTTGACATAATAGAGATTTGCATCTACGTGCCAATGGTTTGAGGATGTGGTGTTGTCTATATGTGTAGCAGAGGCTTTGTTTTCCTGATTTTTAGTTTTGTGTGAACTGCATGATGTTAATTATACTGTTTGATTCTTAAGGAAGCCTGATAGCAGGTTTTTTTGTGTGCCAATACAATTTTTGTTTCTTGGATGGACTGCTATTTGATGGTTTGATATAAGGTTTCAAGTTTTAGGCGGGGGATTTGTATTTACTGTCAAAATAGCTGTATCATTTGAGTAATAGAAGGCTGTTCTATAGAGAATCAGTTGTTGTAGGGAGGTCTGATATCAGAGTTTTCTAAATGTGTACAGGGGCATTGTGGCTGAATTTTCAGGATGTGTCTTGTTACAGAAGGTGTTCTAAACCAAAATCATGCTGATTTGCTGGTCCGATTCAAAGTTTTAGAATTGATCAAAAAGCAATCTGATAATGTTTTTATTTGTGTGTACTAAGAGTGCCTATTGGTTCTGCTGATTACTGAACTATATTGTGACTAATGCTTGATATCTCTGATATAGAGCTCAAGCACTGGTTTGACAGTTTGTCAGATTCAGGAACTGATATGTAGTTTCTTTGCTGCTCTGATCAGAAATCTGATTGTATTGATCTTTCTGTGCTAAATAGCTGAAGGGAGGTCTGATATCAGAGTTTCCTAAATGTGTACAGGGATATTGAGGTTGAATTTTTAGGATGTGTCTTATGACAAAAGGTGTTATCAGGATGGTCTGGTGGTCAGATTCAGAGCTTTAGAAATTATCAAAAAAGCAATCTGATAGTGCTTTGCTAAGAGTGCCTATTCGTTCTGCTGATTATTGAACTATATTGTGACTAATGATTGTTATCTCTGATTTACAGGAAAAAGATGGAGGATAGAACTCAAGCACTGGTTTGACAGTTTGTCAGATTCAGGAACTGATATTGTAAAGAATGTGATGTTATGAGAGTTTTGTGAGTTTTTGCTGCTATGATCAGAAGTTATTTTCATTGTTGCTCTGATCAGAAATCTGATTGCGGTGTTCATTCTGCGCTGAATAGGACGCAGCTGGTCCTAGCTATTTTGATCTGATCCAAAGCGTTTTCATGGAAGTTTGAAATGGGCTGCAACCACTTGTACAATGTAAAGGTTTCATTTACAGATCCATGTAAATTGGTTAACAGAGAAGGGGTTTTATGGGGTTCGTTATTGTAAATTCTTCTTGAGATCTTGTAATTCTAGGTTAGAAGGTAAGGTCTGGTCCACCTTATAACTTGGTCTTTCCTTATTTTCAATAATAAAATATTTTTCTAAAAATAATCTAATTAATCAAACAATTAATCATCTTAATAATCTAATTACTCAAACAATTAATCTAAAATTAATCAAACAATTGATCAATTAATTACACAATTAATGATTTAACAAAGGAAATTATTAACTAAATTAATTAAATGATAAATTAATTAATTAATTAACTGATTAATTGTTCAATTAATTAATCAGTTAATTAAATGAATAATTCCATCGGCCACAGTAGGGGTCGCCGACTGCAACAGGGGTCGCCTGCCGCAACAGGGGTCGCCGGCCGCAGCAGGCGTCGGTCGGCCGCAGCAGGCGGCGCGCGGCCGCAGCAGGCGACGCGCGGCCGCAGCAGGCGACGCGCGGCCGCAGCAGGCGACGCGCGGCCGCAGCAAGCGGCGCGCGGCCGCAGCAGGCGGCACACCGCCACAGCAGGCCGCGAGCGACCGCGCTGGCCCACGACTGGCCGCGCTTGCCCACGAGGGGCCGCGGGAGGCCGTGCTTGCCCGCGCCGGCCCGCGCGAGGCCGCGCGTGATGCCATGGGAGGGCGCGCTCGCGCGCGGCCATGCCAAGCCCTGGCTGCCAAGAGAAGACGACAAAGCCGCGGAAGCACAAACCAATGACGAAAATATGGGAAATGTGGCTTAGCTTGCGTACCTGGTATCGGAGGAGGGTTCTCCGGAGGAGAATCGCCGAGAGGGGAGAGCTAGGGTTCACCGAATCGTGTGGCTGCAGGGGAAGGGGGCCGTTACTTTTTTTTAACTATTATTGCGGCGGATTAACTTGTCCATCGCAGATTAGCGACGGGTTTGACCAAGTCCGTCGCTATATTGAGGGGTTTGACCCACCTCTTAAATCTAGTGACGGACTTTGACCATGCCCGTCCCTATATTCAGGGGTTTGACTTGGCGCGCAACTCTAGCGACGAATACTATATACCCGTCGCCAATAGCGACGGACTATTAAAAAAGTCCATCGCTATTAGCTATTATTTTTGTAGTGTGAGCTTCATTACTCCAAGGTCAAAGTCTTATGTGATAACGTGAGCAGTATTAATTTGACCAAAAATCCGGTCCATCACTCTAGGACAAAACACATTGAAGTGAAGCATCACTTCATTAGGGATCATGTGGCAAGGGGTAACATTGAATTACTTTATGTTGAATCAAAGTCCAACCTTGCTGACATATTTACCAAGCCTCTACCTGAAGCGGAGTTCACATCTCTAAGAAGAGGACTTGGTATGTGTTTTGCAGAAGTATAAATTTGGCCTTAGGGTAATGCAAAAATAAGGTAGTGCATGAGATAGGATGATACAAATAACTCACTTATGCTTGTGTCATATTGTTGGGTTGTTAGAGGTATCACATTATTGAAAATAGATCAACTATGGAGAAAGTAAATGTTTAATTAATGGACATCTTGCCCATAGATCATAGTTGGACATTTTAAATAAGTTGAAAATATTTCTGTGTTTTATTTGCTATGACATAAGTTTGTGAAACACATAATTTCAAAACTAGAATGAATGTTTGGTATAAATTAGATGTTTTCAAAGAATTTGAGTTTTGGTCAAAAAGTCAAATATGTTTGGATTTTCCATGGAAATATATTTTTCTCTATTAAAATACGTCATAAGAAACATGTTTGCAAAGTTTCATGATTTTTAGAGTTCTATGGAATAAATATTGCATTTCTAAAATTCGGCTGAGAAGCTGTAATGTTCAGACTGAAATGTATCAGTCAACTTGTAACACCCGCCCTTATATCTACTCTCGGGGCAGGGTTACGTACGACTCAATCATATAGTAATAATTTTTTTTTTCTATCTTCTAGCATGACATTAAAACAATAAAGCAAGGGCTAAGGACTAAGCATGCTTGTTTAACTATCAAAGTCATTCTACAACATGATAAGTTCACCAGTAATGTAACTCATAACATAATCAAATATAAAAGACTTCTAAAGGTAAACATTGTCATGCCAGGTCAATCTTAATCACCAACACTTATTGTCAGGGAACATAAACATAGGCACATTAAGTAGATATAGGATCATTCTTTCCCGAGCCACCACCCCACACATCTTCAGCCTCCTGCCTCTTCCTTCCATTTAAGTGTTATCTGCAGCATAAGACAACACATAAACTAGTAAGCATAAATGCTTAGTAAGGATCCTGTCCTACTCGCAAAATCCGTACGAAAGAACATAACATGTACACATAATAAATCATAAGCATGAGTTCATCAAAGCATGTTAAACATCCAAGTTTCTAACATGCAGTATCAAGTACCTCAAGCATACTCTTCACATATAATAAATGCTTTCAATGAATGTTTTCAAACATTTCCATAATGGTATTACTTAAAAATACATCCATATCATATCGGGCCCTGTTGTGTACCAACTATCGCGCGGAAACTATTGCGCGTTCCCTAATGAATTGGGGTAGCGAGCCACCAAGTCATTAGAGCAGGACCCTTCCGTCCTACCGGAGCCACGTTAACATGCACCCCGGATTTATTTAACGACCCCCTTCCGAGTCGGGTACACAACTTAAAAGTAAAATACTTATCATGCTGTTACATATATGCTAAGGAATACTCCATATTCACTCTTATGGGACACACCACTCTTCAAGGGTGCTCATGATCCCGTAGGGACACACCACACAACATAAGGGGTGCTCTTGATCCCATACTTATTTGAGTATCCATTTAAGCATTTTAACATATCACATGCAATTTCATAAATGTACCCCATGGGCTATAAGGCATGCTCATACATACGTCATATTTCATACATGTTCATATATTCATCATATTTCATACATGTTCATACATGCATCATATATCATACATGTTCATATATACATCACATTTCATACATGTTCATCATATTTCATCATTCATCATATTTCAACCACTTACCCTACCTTAGACCTGACAAGCTTTGGTCACATAGGTCATACTCATATCGTAGAAAGTGGTAGCATGCTATCAATTAAGATTTCAATCAGACATCTCATTTAAACACCTCATACATAAACATATCAAAGCATGCTAACAATTAAGGTTTCCTTATCAACCATTCCATTTAACACCACATACATATACATATGATCATCCCCAACCATAAACATATATCATAGGGTAGTTTGACCTTTACAAACCCTAGTCCTAGTGGGTTGGCCGAAACATCAAGAGTAGGGAAATATTAGGACTTTTGCATTAATCCTTCACACATACATTTATTCAAACACCTTGTATACTTATCTTAAACATGGATATATTGTAGGATAATTCAACCCTCACTAACCCCTTTTTCTAAGCCTTGGCCGAAACCCATCCAAGTTCAAAACCCTAGGTTTTGCTATCACAAAAATGTAGGGACACAACATATAGGTATACTCTAAATTCCAAGGGGTCTTCACATGCATCAAGGGGTAACCAAGGTCCCTTCTTGGGTGTTGGCCGAAACCTACACAAGGGTGTAACCCTAGGTTTTGTTCACGACATTTGCATAAACCACACATATACATATATACTAAGTTCCAAGGGTCTAATTATGTAACAAAAGAGAACAAGGCCTTCCCCTAAGGGGGTGGCCGAATCTTACAAGAACCAAAACCCTAGTTCTTCTTCCCTTTTGTTCAACTATCATGAAGGAAATCAATATACACATATTCCCTAAGTATCAAGGGTCTAATCATGTAACAAAAGAAAACAAGGCCTTCCCCTAAGGGGGGGTGGCCGAAACATACAAGAACAAAAACCCTAGGTTTTTGTTTACAACATGTTAAAGGATACCACATTCAAGAACTATTACACTGCAGGCGAGGGGATACTTACATCCTTTCGCTTGATTTCTACTTCTCTAAGATCTTAAGGTGCCCTTGGTTGAAGGAAGGTGAGCGTTTCCCTTGTTTGCCTTCTCTTAGCAATCTTGGCCCTAGTAGAAGGCAAGAACCTTAAAGGGTTCTTCTTCCTTCCAATTCCCTAGGGTTAAAACCCTAGGGTTTACTTTTCGAAAATGGAGAGGGAGAAGAAGAGACTTTCGGTGGAAAAGTGAAGAGGAAGATGAAGAGGTAGTTATTCTAACCACTTCCTTCTCTTATTTATATTTTTCTCTTGAAGAGACATGTCTCTTCACTTCCCTAGCTTTTAACAAGCATGTTTCTCCTTCTCTAACAAGAAACATGGCTTGGTGCAATGGTTAAGACATTGCTAGTGCAACTAGGAGGTTCAAGGTTCAATCCCTGCTTCCTCCCTTCTATATTTTCTTTTTATCACATTTTGCACTAATCCAAGCCCATTAAGCCAAGCCTATCATTAAATTTCATAATATTAATTATATTCCATGAATTCATATATTTCATAACATTTCATGATAATATTTCATAAATTCCATAATATTTCATATTTATGAATTCATGATATTTCATAATATTTCATGATACTATTTCATGAATTCCATAATATTTTATATTTATGAATTCATAATATTTCATAATATTTCATGATACTATTTCATGAATTCCATAATATTTTATATTTATGAATTCATAATATTTCATAATATTTCATGATACCATTTCATGAATTCCATAATATTTTATATTTATGAATTCATAATATTTCATAATATTTCATGATAACATTTCATGAATTCCATAATATTTCATATTTATGAATTCATGATATTTCATAATATTTCATGATACTATTTCATGAATTCCATAATATTTCATATTTATGAATTCATAATATTTCATAATATTTCATGATACTATTTCATGAATTTCACCATATTTCATATTCATGAATTTATATATTTCCTAATATTCCATATGGGAAATTTCGGGGTGTTACACAACTGCCTCTGGGGGCAGTCAACTGAACTATCTGTATGATGGAAATACGAAGGCACCAGTTGACTTATAACTGTCTCAGTCGACTGGTCCTTCTGATTTCTAGTTTCTGGGGGTTTTTTAGAAAAAGAAAGGTATTCATATTTATTGCTAATGGTTAATATTGCGTGGAGCATTCCTTTTGATGGTGTTAAAGGGGGAGAATTGGGAGGTTTAAGTTAGTTTTGTAACTTAACTTGTGAAAAATTAAAAATTATGTGGAGGACATAGGTTAAGGGGGTGGATGCATGTTTATGCTTCTTACTATGTCTTTAATTTTTAATTTTCATTTGTTATTATTGTTAGTAATATGAGAGAAGTATCCTAAGGCAATCGTCTTATGATTGTAAACATTTACCTTAATAAATGAATATTCACTATTTGAGTATACATGTTCGTGTATTTGATTAAGATCTTAAACACATTTACTGAATGTCCGCAATACAATTCACAACATGAGAGAATTTGTGATGAATTCACAACTTGTGATTATCTCTACATGTGCAATTGTGAAGTATTGAAATTGTCCCTAGTCGATGAATTGATAAATACAGACACTATTGTTGGGACCGGTGCATGTTGACAAGGATACGGGTTCGTAAAATTTTAAATTTTTACGTGCAGCGGAAGAATTAGCATAAAATAATTCCTTAAGTTATTTTAACCTCGTATCTAGCATGTAACCTTATGATGTGTGGACATGATCATAAATTAAAACTTTGCAGAAAAAGTAAACTAATTTACTTTATACCTCTCGTAACTCGAAGTAAGGGACGAGATCCAACCGTAGCGTCCCTTGGAAGCTCCGCCTCTATTCGCGTCCACGCCGAGTTCTCTTTGGGATGACTTCGCAAAGCCACGAGTTTTGATTTATGATCATGTCCACACATCATAAGGTTGCATGCTAGATACGAGGTTAAAATAATTTAAGGAATTATTTTATCCTAATTCTTCCGCTGCACGTAAAAATTTAAAATTTTACGAACCCGTATCCTTGTCAACATGCACCCGGTCCTAACAGTGGTATCAGAGCCGGTTAGTGTTCGACATAATCATATAATTGTTTTGCGGAAAACTTTGTTATGATCTCAATTTTGGAAAATTTTTCAATTATGGAAACTTTCCAATTATAATAAATTTTAGATTTAGGAATTTCAAAGTTTGGAAATCCTCATGAAATTTCGCAAACTTTTGAAATCTCCTAGTTTCTGAAATTTTATAATAATTGTGAAAACTTCCCATCTTTGGAAACATTCCAATTTTGGAAATTTTTCTATTTTAGAAATTTTCCAATTTTGGAAATATGTAAGTTTCCTTTGTACCAGAAACTTACAATTATTTTGAAAACCTATTATGAAATCTCGCAATTTTGGGCACTTTCTTTCAAAAAAGTCTAGACAAATTCATGGACAATTAATTGACAATTAAATTTGAATTGGTTTTTAAATTGACAACAAAATTCTTTATTTTGGATTGAGCCTCGGGGAGTCGTCCAATTTAAAGTTAGTTGTTGTAATTTAATTTCCCAATTTTAAATGAAATTGTCACGTTTAATTTGGTTGCGCTTCCGAAGCGGACCAAATTGAATTTACGACAAATTACTTTTCTTTGGGTATCTGAGCCTCGGGGAGCCGTCCAATTTAAAGTTAGTTGTTATAATTTAATTTCCCATTTTGAATAAAATTGTCATGTTTAATTTGGATTGAGCCTCGGGGAGCCGTCCAAATTGGATTTACGACAAATTTCTTTTCTTTGGGTATCTGAGCCTCGGGGAGCCACCCTTAGAAAATAATTTGTTGTAATTAATTAATCCATGAATAAAATATGTGATCAAATCTTGGAAATTTGATTTAAGAGGTGATGCTCTTACATATTGTTGTCTCCAAAATTAATTAGGAAATGGTTTCCTATAGAGTTTTCTTAAATTAGATTTTCATGAAAATAATATGTGGTTGAATTAAGGGAATTTCTCTCTTAATTTAATAAGATTTGATTTAGAGAAATCAAAGTTTTAAACATATTATTTCCGAAATTGATTATGAAAATTTAGGAAATTATTTCCCAAAACAATTCCTTGAATAAAGTATGAAATCAGGATTTGTAAATCCGGTTCCTAATCCAATTGATGAGACTTGATAAATTAAGTCACATACATACTTTATTAAGGAAATCGTTAGTCATGACATAATTATATGTCATGAATGTGCTTAGAAAAGAAAGGATGAGACCCAAAACCCCTTACAAAATATTAAGGCCAACACCTTCCATTAATATGGTTAGAATCGGAGTTTTGTTTCTCGTTTGGGTTGATGGACACATCCATGCCCGGCTTGAACCTCAACATATTCAAACCATGGAATTAGTTTATGAATAATATAGTTGGAGTCAGAGGTCAATCCTTAGTTTTGGTTGTTGGACACATCCAAGCCTGACTAAATGGTTGAATGAGCTCCAACCATATTAAAACTATTTCCTGATTAATGGGTCAGCCTTAAGCTTGGAGCATCGATTTGTTGTGCCACAGCCAAGGTCGATGTAAAGAGAGGTGCAGCTGGGTGCTATGTATAATGTTGCATACTTGTTAATGAGTTAACAACCCAATGATTTATGCAAACATTCAATTAGTTGATAGTATAAAGTGATAGTTACATATATATGATATGTAATCGGTATATTTACCTACCTTCATAGCTAAGAATAACTTGATGGCCACAGTCATGGTTGTTCTTATCTATGGTTGGATATCAACCTATTTGGAGATGTTCCTACGATCTCCCGAATTGATAAAAAGGGTTATTCAATTTGAAAAATAAATAGGATTTTTAATTAATGTATATTGATACATTCTTTAATCATTCTTCTCACATAAACTCAATTTGTATTTCTAGGTTAATCACTCGATCATGTCTTCTCTAAACTTTCGTTCCATTTTGGTCACCAATAAACTGACCGGGCCGAACTTCATGAACTGGCTTCGAAACCTGAGGATAGTCCTCAAGGCAGAGAAGCTTGCCTATGTCCTTGAAGATCAACTTCCCAACCATCCTCCAGAAGGTGCAACTCCAGACCAGCTAGTGGTCTATCAGAAACATATGACCGATTCTGAACTTGCGAGTTGCATCATGCTAGCCTCTATGGTACCTGAGCTGCAAAAGCAGCATGAGCATATGGATGCTTATACCATCATCTTCCATCTTCATGAGTTGTTTGAAGAGCAGGCGAGATCCGAAAGGTTCGAAGTCTCCAGACTCCTCTTCACCACTAAGATGCAGGAAGGCACTTCTGCCTCGCAGTTTGTGTTAAAGATGTTGGGGTACATTGAGCGACTGAGCACACTCGGATTTGCAATGGATCATGAACTAAGTATTGACTTAATTCTGCATTGTTTGCCCAAAAGTTATTCATAATTTGTGATGAACTATCGGATGAACAAACTGGAGACTTCCATTCCTAAGTTGCTCAACCTGCTGAAGACTATAGAGCCTTCTGTGAAGCAGGATCAGAAGACGGTGCTGTTAGTTGGTTCCTCGAAGAAAGGTTCTAAGAGGAAGGCTAAAGAACAGAATAAAGGGAAGAAGAAAAAGGCCAAAAAGACTGAAAAGAAACCAAAAGGAACTTGCCATCATTGTGGCAAGGAGGGTCACTGGCGAAGAAACTGCAAGGTTTATCTTGAGTCCTTGAAGAATAAGGCATCCGATGCCCCATCCTCTTCAGGTATCTTCGTTATTAAATGTCACTCTATTTCCTCAAATACCTGGGTACTTGATACTGGGTGTAGCTCACATATATGTAATGACATACAGGGGCTAAGGAATAGAAGAAGACTCGTCAAAGGAGAAGCGAATTTGCGAGTTGGGAATGGAGCAAAGATTGCTGCTGTTGCCATCGGAACATATTTGCTAAAGCTCCCCACTGGACGTGTCTTAGAATTGGATAATTGTTATTTTGTTCCTTCATTAATAAAGAACATTGTATCTATTTCATGTTTGAATGAAAAAGGTTATCATTTAACTTTTAGTAACAATTGTTGTTACATAACTTTAAATGGCGTTCTTTATGGGAATGGAACTTTGTGCAATGGAATCTACACGTTAGATTTATCCAGTGACGTTTTCAATATCGAAGTTAGCAACAAACGTGCTCGAATAGATAATCGAATAGACTCCTACACTTGGCATTGCCGTCTTGGCCATGTAAGTAAGAAATGCATGACCGAATTACACCGATGTGGAATTCTAGAATCATTTGAACCCGGTTCATTTGATACATGCGAATCATGCTTAAAAGGCAAGATGACCAAATTACCCTTTTCCGGAAAAGGTAATCCAGTGGGAGAATTGCTTGGTCTTATACATACTGATGTATGTGGACCAATGTCAACTCTTGCACAAGGAGGCTATAGCTACTTCATCACCTTTATCGATGATCACTCACGATTCGGGTATGTGTTCTTGATGAAACACAAATCTGAAGCCTTTGAGAAATTCAAAGAGTTCAGAAATGAAGTAGAGAAACAACTTGGCAAAAGTATTAAGATCCTTCGATCCGATCGAGGTGGAGAATACTTAAGTCAAGAGTTTGAAGATTATCTTAGGGACAATGGGATATTGTCCCAATGGACTCCGCCGTATACACCACAGCATAATGGTGTATCTGAGAGGCGCAACTGAACCTTGATGGACATGGTTAGGTCGATGATGAATCATGCAACTCTTCCAAAATCCTTTTGGGGCTATGCACTTAAGACAGCTGTTTACTTGCTAAACAGAGTCCCGACCAAGGTAGTCTCTACTACTCCATATGAGATATGGAATAGTAAGAGACCTCACTTAACTCACCTTAAGATATGAGGTTGTCCTGCTTATGTGAAGCGGACTATAACAGACAAATTGGATGCTAAGTTTGATAAATGTCTATTTATTGGATACCCTAAGGAAACGAAGGGATACCAATTCTATCATCCCTTGGAACAAAAGGTGTTTGTTTCAAGGCATGCTGTATTTCTGGAAAGAGAATTTCTTTTACACGAAAACAGTGGGAGTGGCACTGAACTTGATGAAGTTCAAGAAACTCCAATAGACATTACAGAGACACCTAGTCTAGACCCACAACCAATAACTCATAATGATGAGCTATCAGTTGAACCTAAAACAACACCACCTCTTCGTAGATCTGATAGGACACGCAATATTCCAGAGAGATATGGATTTCTCAAAAGTGAATCGAATGACGTGTTACTCATAAGCGATGACGAACCTATCAGTTATGAAGATGTCCTGAAAAATTCAGAAAGGGACAAATGGCTTGAAGCCATGAAGTCGGAAATGGATTCCATGTACGAAAATCAAGTATGGGACTTGGTTAACCCACCTGAAGGGATTAAACCCATAGGGTGCAAGTGGGTTTTCAAGAAGAAAACCGACATGGAAGGTAATGTTGTTACCTTTAAGGCTAGATTAGTGGCAAAAGGATATCGTCAAAAACAAGGAATTGATTATGACGAAACCTATTCGCCAGTAGCTATGCTTAAATCCATTCAGATGCTCCTAGCCATAGCAGCTCATTATGATTATGAGATATGGCAAATGGATGTGAAAACAGCTTTCCTTAATGGAAACCTGCTTGAGGATGTATACATGATACAACCTGAAGGTTTCACATCGGTTGATAAAACCAAAGTATGCAAGCTTCGACGATCCATATATGGATTGAAGCAAGCATCTAGGAGCTGGAACATCCGTTTTGATGAGACAATCAAAGAGTTTGATTTCTCACAAAATCCTGACGAACCTTGTGTGTACAAGAAGGTTAGTGGAAGTGCAGTCGTATTCCTAGTATTATATGTCGATGACATTTTACTTATAGGAAACGATATATCAGTTTTACAGACAGTTAAGATTTGGTTGTCCAAAACTTTCTCCATGAAAGACCTGGGAGAAGCTACCTATATCCTTGGGATTAGAATCTATAGAGATAGATCAAAACAGTTGCTTGGTCTTTCGCAGTCTACGTATATAGACCGAGTACTAAAAAGGTTTAGCATGTCGGAATCCAAGAAAGGTTACCTTCCCATCAGGCATGGGATCAACCTTTCAAAGTCTATGTGTCCGCGCACAGAAGACGAGAGGATTTGCATGAATAAGATTCCCTATACATCCGCGATAGGATCTATCATGTATGCTATGTTATGTACAAGGCCCGATGTATCATATGCTTTGAGTGTCACAAGCAGATACCAGTCGGATCCAGGAATGGATCATTGGGCGGCTGTCAAGACAATCCTTAAGTACTTAAGAAGAACTAAGGATGTGTTCCTAATATATGAAGAAGGAGATATGGTAATACGTGGGTATATGCCAGTTTCCAGACAGATAAGGATGACTCCAAATCTCAGTCTGGATACGTATTTACTTTGAATAGAGGCGCAGTAAGTTGGAAAAGTTCCAAACAAGACACAGTAGCGGATTCTACCATGGAAGCGGAATATATCGCAGCTTCGGAAACAGCAAAAGAAGCAGTTTGGATCAAGAAGTTTGTCTCGGAACTTGGTGTGGTTCCAACCATTGATGAAGCAGTGCCAGTTTACTGCGACAACAATGGAGCTATTGCACTGTAGCGACCCGCCTTCTCCTGCCTTAGACGGATCGTTACTTTTGTCTACTTCTCGACTCTAATGCACGACTAAAAATGCGGAAATCTTTTTTTTTTTTAATCTATTTAAGAATGATATTCTAACTTAAATAGTCATGCATGATACCATGTCACACTTTCTTTCTCAAAAACTCGTAAGAAAATACTTATTGAAACTTGCCTCGCCCAACTCAGCTTACGGGTATCAGTCGACTGATACTGTACCAGTCGACTGATAAGTCTGAAACCTGTTTTTTCAGATTCGAAGCCTTGTTTCAAAACTCCACCAAACCTATACTTTCGAGCCATATAAAATCATGACACCATTTCTATACTCTATACCAGTTTTCTAAACAATTTAGCCCATCAAAACGAATCCATAAACTTGAAATTAGGACTTTTGCGGAATTTAGCAAGTTATGAAAAATCTACATAGACTTTAAGCTAGAGTTTGTACCAAACTTAACTTCTAACCATTGAAACTCATCACACAAAATTCTGAAACATCCCTAAGGCATTATCAAATGAGAAAGCAATTTTTCTAAACATACTTAAGCAATAAAACTTGATTCAAAGGGAAATTAATACTATCTTGGCACATGCATCTATTTCTCTAACAAAGTATCAATATTTCAAACTACTCACACTTCTACTCATCCAATGCAATCATAAGGATATGTATGCTAAATGAAATGACATGGAATCTTTACTCTAAGAAATTGAGCATGTAAAACTATCCAAAGCTTAAATGTTCGCTAAACTCCATAAAGCAAGAACTTGAAATTTGAATAAACTAAAACATTGTAATTCAAATAACTAAATTGTCTCGTCTCAAGGATCTCTCCAAAATCAGCCACCACACACACTTTACTCAGCACCGCCTCGTCGCCTTCCTTCAGAATTGCTTGCCTTTACCTTTATCTGCAGTAAGAGGAAATGCAACTAGTAAGCAAAAAGCTTAGTAAGTACTATCTAGCTCACAAAATCTCGAAATGTGCAAACATGCTTCTTGAACAATATGAAAATCATATGAGATACTTATATGCTTGAAAGAAAACTAAGAACATGTATAACTCAAAACATGCATACTCAAGCATTAATAAATCTCAATTTACTTTTCTTGGCTCAACTTGAAACTTTAGCTATTCTTTAACTTTTTGAAAACTCTTTAAACTTTAGAAACTTTGCTAAAGCATATACTTGAAAATATAATCACTTGGATCCACTGAAGACGTAAGTACCATCTCATGCGCGTTCCCTAAAAGGTTGGGGTAGCGAGCCACCAATCCTAATAGAGCAGACCTTGGTCTACCAGGGCCAAGACCTTGGAATTGGACACCTGGATTTCTTTAACGACGCCCTTGGACGCCGGGTACTGGCCTTAGAAAATAAAATAGCTTTTCTTTCTTTTCTTTCTTATCTGTAAATGCCTTGGCATTTTCTCGAGCACCTCGCGTGCTAAAATCCCTAAGTCTTGACTTTTGGGGATTTCTTAAGGCCTTGGCCTTTTCTTTTCTTATCTTTATCTTCTCTTTTCTTTTCTCATAACTTTCTTAGCCCCTAATCTCACATAGGGTGCTTTATCAAACTTATACAAGCATATAATGAACTAAGATCACATGCAAAACTTAAACAAAAAGGAAATATCTCTTTTAAAAACTTTTAAGGGAAATTCTTGCGGAAAAACCGCCTCTTACTGCAGGTGAGCAGTACTTACATTGATATCTTGGACTTACAACCGAAATTGAGGTCTAGGGCTCGGGAGAAACTTGAGATCTCGGAGAATTCTTCGCGCCTACGCGTTCCTCTTGTCGCGGGGATCCCGAATATAGGAATATCTCTCGGAGGAGAACCTTGGCCGGCCCCCTTGGCCTTGGTGTTGGTTGGCATCGCCCAAGAGAGGAGAAGGGAGGCTGTCTCGCGCGGCTAGGGTGAGGAAGAGAGAAAACCAAAAATCTAATTTCCTCTCTTAACTTATCTATTTATACTATCTTTATGAAAAGAATCGTAACTACTCCATAAATATATTTCTCTCCACCTTTCGTTGTGCTTGATACCCTAGCCTAGCCGGTCGCGCTCGCGCCTGGTCTCCTGCTGGTCGCGGGTTCGAACCCCCTGCTGCCCTTAAACGTTTTTCTTTTTTTAAATATACTAAACGAACTCGGAAAATTCCATAAAAATATTCTAAAAATCCCTAAAAATATCTAGAATATTTCTAAACCATTTTTTAAATAATTCTAAGGACTTTAAGAACTAAAAATGGGAATTTTGGGGCGTTACAATCCCCCATACCTTATGAAAAGTTCGTCCTCGAACTTAGAATAATTCTGGATATCTCTCTCTCATGCTGTCCTCACGTTCCCAAGTAGCCTCTTCATGCTTTTGATTCTGCCAGATGACCTTCACTAGTGGCACTTCTTTGTTTCTTAATCTTTTAACTGCTTTGTCCACTATCTGTGTCGGTCTGCTCTCATAACTAAGATCTTCTTGGATCTGTACTGACTGAGGCTGAATCACTTGGCTAGGGTCGTGAATACACTTCTTTAGCATAGAGACATGAAAGGTACTGTGGATAGCTGACATATCCTCTGTAGGTCCAGCTCATATGCTACCTTACCAACCCTCTTTATGATCTTGTAGGGTCCTATGTAGCGAGGACTTAGCTTGCCCTTCTTGCCAAATCTCATCACTCCTTCATAGGAGCGACCTTGAGAAATACTGAATCTCCAACTTGGAATTCAAGTGGTCTACGGCGTGTGTCAGCATAACTTTTCTGTCTACTCTGGGCAGTCTCAATCCTCTGGCGGATCGTCTGGATAGCCTGAGTGGTCTCATCTATAAGCTCAGTCTGGCTGTCTAGTCCTGACTCCATCTCTTTCTTCTCACCAGCTTCTTGCCAACATATGGGTGATCTGCATTTCCTGCCATACAATGCCTCATAAGGTGCCATCCTGATGGTGGCCTGATAGCTATTGTTGTAGGCAAACTCAGCTAAGCACAGAAATTTGCACCAACTGCCTTTAAAGTCCAACGCACAAGCTCTGAGCATGTCTTCTAAAATCTGATTTACTCTCTCTGTTTGTCCATCTGTCTGGGGATGGAAAGCTGTGCTGAACTGAAGTCTGGTGCCTAGGGCGTCCTGAACACACCTCCAAAAATGGGAGATGAACCGCCCATCTCTGTCAGAAACGATCGACTTCGGAATCCGTGAAGCCTGATCACTTCTTTCACGTACAGCTGTGCTAACTGCTCTACCGAATGTGATAACTTGATGGCTAGGAAGTGGGCAGACTTGGTCAATCTATCCACTATCACCCAATTACATAGTGTCCATGGGTGGTTCTTGGAAGACCTGTGATAAAGTCCATGGATATTTCTTCCCACTTCCACTCTGGAATGGGAAGTGGCTGTAGAACTCCTCCTGGTCTCTGGTGTTCTGCTTTGACTCTCTGGCAGGTCAAGCAGGTACTGATATATCTGGCCACGTCTCGCTTGAGTCCAGACCACCAGAATCTTTCTTTAAATCTTGGTACATCTTGGTAGAACCAGGATGCATAGAGTACGGGGTACTGTGGGCTTCTTCTAAAATATTCTTTCTTAGTTCCTCATCATTGGGGACGCAAAGGCGGTCTCCAAGATAGAGGATGCCACTGTCTGATACTCGAAACTCTGAATTTTCTGCCTCTTGGATCCCCTGCTTGATCTTTGGATCTCTGGGTCTTGATCTTCTTTTCTTGTATATCTTAAGCAGGGTTGACTCTAGGGTCAATGCAGAAAATTGCCCAACTATTACTTCGACTCCAAAATCTTTATTTCTTTCTGAAGCGGTGGAGATAGTGATGATAGGGACATCAGTGCTGCACAGGATTTCCTGCTCAGTGCATCTGCCACATTATTAGCTTTACCTGGGTGGTAGAGGATTTCACAGTCATAATCTTTGACCAACTCTAGCCACCTGCGCTGCCTCATATTCAGGTCCTTCTGAGTGAAGAAGTACTTCAAACTTTGATGGTCTGTGAAGATTCTGCACTGCACTCCATACAGGTAGTGTCTCCAGAGCTTAAGTGCGAAAACCACAGCTGCTAGCTCAAGGTCGTGGGTAGGGTAATTCTTCTCATAGTCCTTGAGCTGTCTGGAGGCGTATGCTATTACCTTACCATCTTGCATGAGGACAGCTCCAAGGCCCATCTTGGATGCATCACTGTAGATGTCAAAGGCCTTGTCACTCTCTGGAACAGTCAAGATGGGAGAACTGGTCAGTCTCTTCTTCAGCTCTAGAAAACTGTGCTCGCATTTATCTGACCATTCAAACTTCTTGTTCTTTCTGGTCAAGGCTGTGAGTGGAGAGGCTATCCTGGAAAAGTCCTCCACAAATTTTCTGTAATATCCTGCCAGGCCTAAGAAGCTTCTGATCTCACTGGCATTCTTGGGTCTACACCAGTTGCTGACTGCTTCTATCTTGGCTGGATCAACTTGAATGCCTTCTTTGGATACAATGTGACCTAGGAAGGTCACCTGATCTAGCCAAAACTCACACTTTGAGAATTTTGCATAGAGCTTCTCCTGCTGAAGGATCTGCAGCACTATCCTCAAGTGTGTAGCATGGTCCTCTGGAGTCTGTGAGTATATGAGAATATCATCAATAAATACAATGACGAATTTATCGAGATACTCCCTGAAGATGTGGTTCATCAGCTCCATGAAGACTGCTGGAGCATTGGTTACTCCAAAAGGCATTACTACAAATTCGTAGTGGCCGTATCTTGTCCTGAAGGCCGTCCTGGGGATGTCACTTTCTTTAACCTTTAGCTGATGAT
>JAGFNQ010002161.1:31843-147286 GCA_024364735.1 Boesenbergia rotunda | reverse complement strand
GAGACAATCAAAAAAGAATTTGATTTCTCACAAAATCCTGACGAACCTTGTGTATACAAGAAGGTTAGTGGGAGTGCAGTCGTATTCCTAGTATTATATGTCGATGACATATTACTTATAGGAAACGATATATCAGTCTTATAGTCGGTTAAAATTTGGTTGTCCAAATCTTTCTCAATGAAAGACCTGGGAGAAGCAACCTATATCCTTGGGATTAGAATCTATAGAGATAGATCAAAACGGTTGCTTGGTCTTTCGCAGTTTACATATATAGACCGAGTGCTAAAAAGGTTTAGCATGTCGGAATCCAAGAAATGTTACTTTCCCATCAAGCATGGGATCAACCTTTCAAAGTCTATGTGTCCGCGCACAGAAGACGAGAGGATTTGCATGAATAAGATTCCTTATGCATCCGCGATAGGATCTATCATGTATGCTATGTTATGTACTAGGCCCGATGTATCGTATGCTCTGAGCGTCACGAGCAGATACCAGTCTGATCCAGAAATGGATCATTGGGCGGCTGTCAAGACAATCCTTAAGTACTTAAGAAGAACTAAGGATGTGTTCCTAATATATGGAGAAGGAGATATGGTAATACGTGGGTATACAGATGCCAGTTTCCAGACAGATAAGGATGACTCCAAATCTCAGTCTGGATACGTATTTACTTTGAATGGAGGCGCAATAAGTTGGAAGAGTTCCAAGCAAGACACTGTAGCGGATTCTACCACGGAAGCGGAATACAATGCGGCTTCAGAAGCAGCAAAAGAAGAAGTCTGGATCAAGAAGTTTGTCTCGGAACTTGGTGTGGTTCCAACAATTGATGAAGCAATACCGGTTTACTGCGACAACAATGGAGCTATTGCACAAGCAAAGGAACCAAGGTCTCATCAGCGATCCAAACACGTGCTTCGCCGCTATCATCTGATCAGAGAAATTATAAGTAGGAATGATATACAAATTGAGAAAATTCCCACTGAAAGGAATTTAGCGGATCCTTTAACTAAGGCCTTGCCTCAAAGCAAGTTTGAGGGTCATGTTAGAGCCTGTGGTATTGGATACCGTAGCGATTGGCATTAGGCCAAGTGGGAGTTTGTTAGTAATATGAGAGAAGTGTCCTAAGGCAATCGCCTTATGATTGTAATCATTTACTTTAATAAATGAATATTCACTATTTGAGTATACATGTTCGTGTATTTGATTAAGATCTTAAACTCATTTACTGAATGTCCGCAATACAATTCACAGCATGAAAGAATTTGTGATGAATTCACAACTAGTGATTATCTCTACATATGCAATTGTAAAGTATTGAAATTGTCCCTAGTCGATGAATTGATAAATACGGACACTATCAATTCTGTTGAGACTAGCATGGGTTATTCTCTAATCAGCTGATTCTCACTGGCTGGTGACATTGGGATGTCCGGAGATAAACATGAATGCTAGTTAAGGGAACTAGTTCATTGGAGTGACTGGCTGTAAAACTTCATATGGTAGTCTACATATAGACATGTCAGTGAAGTTCTTACTGCAGCGTAAGTGCGATGTTCCTTTGACTTGCGGTGTTCAAGTCATCTTGGTCATGGAGACTTATACTTTGACATCTTAAGCAAGCATCTCCAAGGAGGTGTGGACCCAGGATGGTTGGGTATAAGCCAAAGTGCCCGAAGATGTTTGAACAGCCTACAAAGGATTCACCACTCCTTGCGAGGAGATGTATACCCAAGGACTATCATCGGATTGTTACTCGAAGCCTCTGGCCAGAGCATGACATGTTCAAAGTATGAATCTCTTAAAGACATGAGTAATTAGAATCCGTTGGATGAGAAAGACATTACTTGGGCTAGGTGTGACGTAGTCAGCCTAGTGGGGACTGACACGCATAGACCATGTCTTGAACCAAGTGGGTATAAGATGGTAAAGGGAATGAGGCACGATTCATTAGAGCTGCTGAAGGGTTTCAGAATAATTTCTGAGGTCAACCGTTGATCTTTCGATTAATTGGGGATCATGATGTACTACTAGGTGCCACTCATGATCGTTCTATAATTGATGAATTATAGACGACCAACATAAATCGAAAGCCTATTTAATCTGTAACGCCCGCCATTCTCACACTAGGGCAGGGTTACGCGAAAATATTTTTTTTTCGTTTTAGCGGAAGCATTTTGAAACTTGAAACTTGAACATGATACATGTATAATCTTGTACTTGAACATGTAAGGCATGAAACCTTTTAAACATCTTAGACATTGAGGAGAGCATGCTAGGTACCTTCACATTCTTATTTGCATAATAGAAGCATGCCACATGGTCATTTCTTAAGACAGAGGAGTAAGTATGAGGAAAGATAACATAATACTAAAGTTCTTTAGCAAGTATAAATTAAGTACTTAGCATATGAGCAAGAGTGAGCATGAAATATCCATATGAGTCTAATTATCTGCAAGTAGCAACTTAGTAAGTATGATTCAACATTTAACATGCAATACTCAGCATATGCATAACTAAATAAAACATGAGTAGATCTTCTTCCACCATGCCACCACCACACACATCTTTGCCCCTCCTGCTGCTCCCTTTAGTTTATCCATTCCTTACCCTTTTCTGCAGTACAAGGGAAACATGGAAACTATAAGCATATAGCTTAGTAAGATCCTTTCCTACTCACAAAATCATACGTTCCATCAAGTAGAGAAAACATCATGTCATAATAGTGCATAGCATTAAAACACTTAACTTAACATAGCATAAGGGAGCATATGTACTTATCATAAGAAGCATACTTGAATTTAACATAATTCACCTTTATAGCATAATAGTCATATAGTCATGACAAGAAATGCAAATGCAAGATGCTCTTTTGAAAACATGCATAGGATGAGTTCATGCATATGCTTTTCTTAAAATCATACATATAGATACTTAAACATACATCCATCATCATTGGGGGATCCCGGCTTGTACCTCTTACATACATATATAATGCGCGCATCCCTAATAGGCCGAGGTAGCTAGTCTCTAACCTACTAGGGAAACTAGGTCCGTTCATAGTCCGTCGACCTAGGGCATCCCCTTACTAGGTCCGTTCATAGTCCGTCGACCTAGGGGCTTCCCTTACTAGGTCCGTTCATAGTCCGTCGACCTAGGGGCTTCTCGGGAGCCCATCCCTTACTAGGTCCGTTCATAGTCCGTCGACCTAGGGGCTGCATCCGGAGCCCACCCGTGGACCTTGCTAGGATCCGGTACAAGCCATACAAAGTAAAATAGCATACATGGATTTTATCATATCATAAGCATAGCATATTCTTGTTTCTTACTAGGTCCGTTCATAGTCCATCGACCTAGGGGTTGCATAGCACATTCTTATCATATCATAAGCATATCATCATAACCTATCACATCATTGTCATATCATGAGCATGGCATGCCTCTTATCTTATCATGAAGAGTGCTCTTAGTCCCGACTTACAGGGAAGCATCTCTTAGGCATTTCATCATACATAAGTCATGCTTAACATAAGGGTGCTTAAAGAGCTTAAACATAGACATGTACATCATGATTCTTAGAGCATGAAAAAGTATGGGAGAAGACATGTTATCACCTATACTACTCATAGCATATCATGAGTATCCTTGGCATGCCTAATTGGGGTTGTAGCTTCCCCCTTAGCCCACATTCTTATTTAATCAGAAAATTCCAGCATATAAACTCTATGTTTAGAGCATGATAAACCATGAAAAACATTACACTAACATCATACACTAAGGTAGGCATCATAGGGGAGACATTAGAAGGCATGTTGGGGTTGTTACCCCTTCTTAAGTCCTACTTATCATTCTTTACAGAAAATTCTAGCATACATACCTTAGTTTCCAAGCATGTTAAAACCATGAATAAACCATATTTACATCATATATCATCTTACATATCATAGGAAGGGTCATTATCAAGCATACTAGGAGTTTAAACCTCTCTAAGCCCTAAAAGAGGTCCTTGACCGAAAATTCCAGCAAGTCTACTACGGGTTTTTGGGGGCTTAAGGACAAGGAAAACATCATATTATCATCATCTATTTAGTCACACATCATGAGGAAAAACATATGCAAGTATAGGAGTAGTTTAAACTCTCGCAAGCCCTAAAAAACTTCTTGGCCGAAAACATCAAGAGCTTCATCCTATGTTTAAACCATTTTAGGCACTCGAAACTATTGTAATGCAGGTGAGGGGATTACTTACATCCTTTCGCTTGAATTTCTCCTTCTCTAAAATCTTAGGGTGCCCTTGGTTGAAGGAAGGTGAGTGTTCTCCTTCCTAGCACTTCTATAGGACCCTTGGCTCTAGTAGAGGGCAAGGTCCTTGTAGAATTCTTCTTCCTTCCAATTCCCTAGGGTTAGAACCCTAGGGTTGTGTTTTTTCGAACTTGAAGAAGGGGAGAGGGCTCTTGGTTTTCGAAAAATGAAGTGGGGAAGAAGAAGAAGGAGTGTAACTTCCTTTCCCTCTCTTATTTATACTTTTATCATGAAAAGACATGTCTCTTCACTTCCCTAGCTTTAACAAGCACGTTTCTTATTCTCTTAACAAGAAACATGGCTTGGTACAATGGTTAAGACATTGCTAGTGCAACTAGGAGGTTCAAGGTTCAATCCTTGCTTCCTCCTTTCTACATTTTATTACATTTTGCACTAATCCACATCCAAGCCCATTAAGCCAAGCCCATCATGGAATTTCATAATAATAATAATATCTCATGAATTTCATAATATTTTATAATATTAATAATATATCATGAATTCATAATATTTCATAATATTAATAATATTTCATGAATTTCATAATATTTCATATTCATGAATTCATAATGTTTCATAATATTTCATGATATTATTTCATGAATTCCATAATATTTCATATTCATGAATTCATAATGTTTCATAACATTTCATGATAATATTTCATGAATTCCATAATATTTCATATTCATGAATTCATAATGTTTCATAACATGATAATATTTCATGAATTCCATAATATTTCATATTCATGAATTCATAATATTTAATAATAATATTTCATATGGGAAATTTTGGGGCGTTACATAATCACACGCACTACGAGTAATCCGAGGGATTTAAAATGAGTTGAAAAATTGGATTTTCCGATCAAGAGAGATAAGTCGAATCTGAATTTTCAGAGACGCATCGGAAGCATAAAATGGTTAAGTCTTTTGAAGACTTATTGAACGAATTAAATGAGTTTAATTCGTGAGGTCATGGCTTGGGTTTGGCCGACCAAAGAGGGTTCCCACCCTCTTTGTTTAGCCGGCCACATTAAAAGGAGAGAACCAAATTGTTTGGTTCAAATTATAAAATAAACCGAGCGCGGTTTGTTTTATAAAATTATGGATAAAGAAATTTATATAAAGAAATTTATATAAACGGATTTATTTTTCTAGGAAATTAAAATGAACCATGGATTGGTTTATTTTATTTTATAAAATCAAAAATAGATTGACTTACCATGATAAAGAAATTTATCTAAAGAAATTTATATAAAGAAATTTATATAAAGAAGTTTATATAAAGAAATTTCTTTCCATAAGAAATGGGAGACATGGTTGTTTTATTATAAATTAAATTATGATAAAAACTTGGCATGATGGAATAATTCATAGAAAAATTTATATGATAAATTTCTTATGAAAATTTATTCCATAAAAAGGAGACTTGGCGGTAGAGAGACTACTATATAAAGGAACCAAGGCAAGGCTTGATTCTTAATCCAAGAGATCTAGAAATAAGCCCTCTCTCTCTCTCCTTCTCCCTCTTCTAGTGCCGCCGGCCCTAGAGGCCCTCCCCTTTGCCGTGAGCTTCCACCACCAAGAAGTTGCCGAAGAAGAAGAAGAAGTGGGCGCAACTCCTTCCTTCCTCCCGAAATCTTGATTCAGTTCTTCGTTTGATGGTTAGTCTTTCCATCTCTCTCTTGGTATTTTTGTCGTGCCTTTGGAGAATCTAGTAGTTCTTGTCGGCACGAAACTCGTGGCTTTGCGAAGTCATCCCGAAGAAAACTCGACGTGGACGCGAATAGAGGCGGAGCTTCCAAGGGACGCTAGGGTTGGATCTCGTCCCTTCCTTCGAGTTACGAGAGGTATTAAGTAAATTAGTTTACTTTCTGTAAAATTTTAATATATGATCATGTCTACATAATATAAGGTTGCATGCTTAGATGTACGGTTAAATAATTTGGGAAATTATTTATGCTAAATATTCTGCTGCACATAATTAAGTTTTAAAATTATGAACCCGCATCCATGTCAACATGCACCCGGTCCCAACAATTATTATACCTAACTTAAACATATTGCCACACATCAAAAAGGGAGAGATTGTTGGGGCAATCGGCCCAAGTATGATCAAGTGGATCATGGTTTTGATGTGTGTGTGTCAATATAATTAAGTTAGGATGTCGTGTTGTTTTGATATGTGTGTTTGAGTCATGCAGGACTTGGTGAATCACACATAAAGTACGCATCCGAGGGACGAGAGCCGAAGGAAGAGGACTCCAAGGGAAAGTCGGGGAAGTAGACTTCAAGGGCATACGCGAAGGATGGCAAGGAGGCAAGCCGTGGGCTTGTGTGTGCATCCGAGGGATAAAAGTCATGGAAGAGAACTTCAAGGGGCAAGCCAAGTGAGTGGACTTCAAGGCATACGTGATGGGTGGTCTTCGGAGTGAGTTTCAGTGAAAATGTAAGCTGGGCAGTCGACTGCGGTTGGGGCAGTTGACTGCCAGAACTCACAGAAAGATCAGTCGACTGTTCCATGCACCAGTCGACTGATCAGTTCAAAAATATAGCCGTTGGCTAACACTGGCTAGGCAGCAGTCGACTGCCCTTGCCATCGAGGCTAAATTGTTTAAGGAACAGTTCTGTCTTCTATTTAAAGGAGACTTTGGAGCAGAATAGGGTTGCGGTTCTTAAGTGTAAGATCCTATTCTATGTGCTCAAAGTCTCATTCTCTTCCTCCTACTTTAATTTTCATCTTGTACAAGAGGAAGGGAAGATCTTGTGAAGGTTTCTCCACCTTGAAAGAGAAGTTCATAGTGGAGCTTGTGCGCGTGGTGTGGATCCTTGGATTAGTCACCTCTTGGAGGTGGATACCAAGTAAATTAGGGAGTTAGCATTGGTTTTTATTGTTTATTATTTTTGTCTTGTGTTTTATCTAACATTCTTGTAGACAAAATCGAAAAGTTGCTATTCACTCCCCTCTAGCTAGACGCCAAGATCCCAACACACACGACTCATGCTACTACTACTCCTGAGTAGCCGGTCGAGTAGGATATACCCTGTAGTATGGTAATCCCTCTGTGGTAGATTCCTATCAAATGATCCAATAGGTCCATGCTATGAATCAAGAGCAAATGCATACATTTGGTTAAGCAATCATCACCCAAATTTGCTCGTGCATCCTCCGAAACCCCACGTACTTCGGAGACAAGTATATATTTCTGAGATGCTCACTGTGGGTTACAAGCCCACTACGACACTACTACGTCAAACTAAAGTTCTACCTTCACTTATCGACATTCCAGTAGTCGAGATACAAGATCCTCAATGACTTCCCTGTGTCATCCCGCCAACAGGAACACTTTAAATCCCAATACACGCAGATACATTCCGGGTGAACTACAAATCCAAATCGAGGTGTCTCCTGTAGTAAATTCTCTTGGACAAGATATGACTCGGGACCGCACTATCTATTATGGAATAAAATATTCCGTACTCAACCTAAGCACTCCATCTGCTGCCCTATGGCTACCCTACCGTGGAGACACTTAAAAATAGTAATCTCTAGCCTGAGCCATCGTGATTCGATCAACCACAGTGTCGAAACAATCCAGGACACTTATATTTGCTCAAATTCCCCATTGGGAATATCTTCTTCCTTAACCTAAAGTATAACCAGACATCAATCGGGGATCAATGTCCAATCAATCCAGAACCCTAAGAGATATCAAACTCAAGTGACGGCTAGATTCTTGGTGTGCCCACACGACATCACCAAGAACTCGTAGCGTTCATACCGTACGAAGAATATAATCCTCTATCCCAAAATGATACATAGAATCAACTCTACCCGGAGTCATAATCAACTATCCCTCCATCACTGTTCGCAGTGCGAAACATACACCATCTACTCCCAAATAATAGGAGCTACAAGCATAAGTCCATTCTATAGGTCACTGATCTAAAGGTCATCCTCTGACAACTATCTTCAACTGATCACACTTAACCTAACCACATTCAGGATGCTCAACCACAAGGTCACTGGCTCCGAGTCTATAATCGGATGCTCAATCATATAACGTTAAATCCATAAACATCTCTCATGTATCACCAATCATTGACATCCTCCAAGATATCACAAGGCATTTATATATCTTCCAATAGATCATCAGAAGCTAATATACCATCCATATCCACCAGTATGGGATTCTATGCTAATATCCATAACAAACTTTTGAATGATCAACCACAAAAAGATCATATATCCACCAAATGATCCATCAAAAAGCTACATATCCCAAAATCAGATTTCATAATATCCACCAATAGAATCCTCAAAGTACAACACATCATAGAGATTCGTCAATCTCAATCCACCTTTCAACACCCCACGAGAAAGTCCGAGGTGATATCAACTCTAATATCTCGAGAACTAGTAAGTCAGCAGTAGGGGTATAATAACCGAAAACTAATGGACATCTTTGGCCTCCGAATTAATGTCCAATACCTCTACGGAAGGTAAGGCCACAACCAACTCCACATCCTCCGTACCCTATCGGGTCATATATCCCGATGTACAATCGAGATTATTCATCTACATACACCCAATCTATGAGAAAATCCCTCATAGAATATCATAGCCATAAGAGAGTTGACCGACCATCGCCTCGTAACCCCATACTCATTCAATTCCTCCACTCAAGGTTCTGAAACCTTTGAGGTTTAACTCTATAGTAAGGAAATATAATCACGCTACCTCTCAGGAGTATCTCAACCTAATCACGAAGTGATTCTTTATTTTTCGAAGGTCATCCTCGGTGTCTTCCACCCAGAGATGGCTTAGTCTAGAAAATGATTTGCCTTAGCGTAAATCATAAGTCCAACAGTGTTAGAATGTTGTCGTCTTGCTAGAGGGGGGGGTGAATAGCAATTTTGAATTTCTTCTACCTACACGTTAGCAAGCGCAAGCGGAATAAATAAATACAAACAAAACAATGCTAACGCGTTACCGTTTACGTGGTTCGGAGATGACGCTCCTACTCCACGGCTGTCTGTAAGGTGGATAATCCCTTGATCCTTTGGCGGATTACTCCCCGGATGCCCTCCGGCTAGCACGTGTAGCTCCTTGTGGGTGGAGAAACCTCGCCACAATTCCAAGCACACCTTTGAGCACAAAGACTACTATTTGGCTCTTAACCAAAGCCAAATTCGTCAGAGGTCCCAGCCAAAATGAAGCCCTTTTAAATAGAGCTTACTTCTGTTATGGCCTCCACGAGTCGACTGCCCCCACTCAGATTCGACCATTGCAAACCCAACGTTCGAATTCTGGCTGCTACCAGTCGACTGCCCCCACAGCAGTCTACTGATCTTTCTGTGGGGTTTACTAGTCGACTGCCAGAACACCAGTCGACTGCCCTACCTAGGTTTCCTTGCGAGTACAATTCCCTCAATACTCAACCCCTAGGATTTCCCCGAGTACATTCCCTCAGCACTTGTACCCCGACGACTCATCTGACTCTTCACCAGCAGCCTCGATTGTTGCCTTCACGCCCTCTTCATCCTTGGCTCCCGTCCCTCAAATGAGCACACAAGCCTCCAGCTTGCCTCCATACCATCCTTCATGCATGTCTCGAAGTCCGCGCCCCTCGGCTCATCATCCCTATTATCCATGGTCCCTTGGGTACACACAAGCCCACGGCTTGCCTCCATGCAACCCTTCACTGTTCCCAAAGCCGTCCAGCTAAGTCAATGTGTATCCTGCAAGACCTGCACACTCCAATACACATATCAAAATACAAGGGTAAACCTAACTTAAACCCTTTGCCAAAACATCAAAACACATGGTCACTCTGGACCATAGATTGCACCAACAATATCTCCCTTTTTGATGTTTGACAATACATTTAAGTTAGGGAAAACAAATAGCAAACAAATAGCAACAACAATGCTAAACAACCATTTAGACTTACGTTGCCAAGGCTCCACCTTGGACTTACACCGTTAATGCATATGCAATGCAAGTATGGATTCTATCCCAAGGCATCCCCACACCTAACCTTCCCATGTTAGGAATTTTACCAAAAACGAGTTTTTTAAACCTTCCCAAGGCTCCCCCTACATTGGACTTACAAAGGCTTTTTAAGAACCTCTCCAAGGATCCCCTTACGCCAAGAATGGAGCAACCATACTCCCCCTTTACCCAACACTTCTCCCCCTTTGCCTAACATCAAGAAGACTCCAACAACTCCCCCTTTATTAGATCTTTTAACCTCTACTGATCATAAACACAGTGTACTAGCCCCCTATACACTTCTTATACACTATTTGGACACCATTCAGCTACTGAATACCCAATTCAGCCCTTACCAGTCGACTACCCGCTGGGCCACTCGACTGACACGCTGAAAAACTATTTTTCAGCTTTTTGAACTCAATTTCAGAAATGCGCCAGAAATTCCACAAATCTCCAAAAATTCTCAAATTTTGTGGAGAGGTTTGTGGTACCCATATCTACTTGGGGAAAATACATCCAAAAATATATCCATCACCATTCCCAAGATTGACACAAAATCCAAAACTACCTAATTAGTTCAATTAAACCTTGACCTAAGGTCCTAGTTTTGGTTTCCTCTTGATGTCTTTGCCCATATTAATCCATAATGCATCCCTAGCATTGATTTATATGACATTTATACTTCAAAAACCAACTTTTCATGCTTTATGACCCCAATTTCATATTTCCATGCATGAAATTCAAATCCAATGTGCCAAAACCCAAGAATTGAGACTCAAGTCTGTCTCCAACTCTTTTAGCACACTCCATGGTCCCCTAGACCTCCCAGAGAAACATCTCCCGAGACCCATTTACCATGGATCCCAAAGTCTCCTAGAGCTCCCCCTTGAGCTCTTAGCCCTAGTCACCTCCCTAGGTGACTCAACAAATACTAGACCACACCGGTGTTCCCCTGACTCTTGGCCTACCACCTTTACCTTCTTAACCTTAGACACCTTGTCCTTGGTTAAGTCCTTTCTTTTGCTTTTAAAAGATATCCCCTTGCCATTTTTGGACTTCCCCTCCTTACCATAATTGTATGCTACCCTAGCATATTTCTTTCCATTGGCATTGGAGACCTTAGATCGGTATCCCAACCCCGATCTATCATTGTTGGGTTTTAGACCACCCAACATCATATCTAAACCCTTAGATCCAACTGTGAATCTTTCTAGGGTCTTTTCCAACCTATCAAGCTTTTCCCTCAATGCTTGATTTTTCCTTTCTAGGCTTTTAACCCTAGAATCCACATGTCCACTTTGGACATTCCTAGACCTACCCTCCTTCCTAGGCATATGTCTCCCCTTCTTGGGATTAATGTCATGATCCTTAGGTACAAAAGTCTTGGGTTTATCATGATGCATGATTTTTCTAGGTTTTTGATCTACAATACTAACCATACTCATATCATGATATTTAAATCCTAAGTTATGCATGGATAAATAATTGGCACTATTTTTAACATGCATGGAGGAACTTAATTTTGAATTACATTTCAATTTAAAGTTAGGGATTACCTCCCTTACCCTTGTAGCTCCCACTTGTTGTGGGCTTCTCTTCTTCTCATTCTTTTCCCATTTTCTCAAGTGCTCTATTTTCTTGAACTCTCCCTTTCTTGGACACTTGGTGTGATAATGCCCTAGCTCTCCACATGTAAAGCATCTAATATGCTTTTTCTCCTTCTTTTTCCTACAACCCACATTAGATTTTAAATGAATTGACCGGGTTTAGGGTTTACCTCCTTCTTACCTAGTGGACACTTGTCCTTATAGTGTCCCTTTTGATTGCACCCAAAGCACACTATGTGGCTTTTTGTCCTTGCTTTGGTGGAGGTAGGAGCTTCTACTTGCTCCGGTATTGATGAGGGTCTCTCTTCCGCCTCAATTCTTGAAGTGGAGACCTCTTCTTCTTCTCTTGATGAAGTGAATGATCTTTCACTTGATTGTGTCACTTCACTTGATGAGATGAGCAATTCTTCTTCTTCTTGGTCTTCTTGGACCATTGACCTTCTTTCTTTTGGGCTCTTCAACTATTTGAGCTCGTGTAGGGTTCTCATGAAATTCTTCCAACTTGTTCCACAACTCATATGCCTTTTTACACTCACCTACACCACTCAATATATTATTAGGCAAAATATTAGTTAATATTGAAATTACCTTCTCATTTGCCCTTGATTGACTTTGTTGCTCATTATCCCAATATCTAGGTCGAAGTTTCTTCTCGTGCTTGTCTCTTGGAATTTCGAAAGATTTTTCCAGCACCATCATACACTCCCAATCCATTCCAAACCAAGTCTTTATTCTTGTCTTCCAATAGTCAAAATCTTCATGATCATAAGGAGGTGGAGTCTTAATGTCATCCCCAACTTGTCTTCCATCATCTTTCCTTCTAGCTTGTGCACTTTTTGGCGGTTATTCCAACATGAGCGGACCTCGCTCTGATACCACTTGTTAGATCGTTATCATCTTGCTAGAGGGGGGGGTGAATAGCAATTTTCAATTTCTTCTAGGTACACGTTAGCAAGCGCACGCGGAATAAACAAATACCAACAAAACAATGCTAACGCGTTATCGTTTACATGGTTCGGAGATGACAGTCCTACTCCATGGCTGTCCGTAAGGTGGACGATCCCTTGATCCTTCGGCGGATCACTCCCCGGATGCCCTCTGGCTAGCTCGTGTAGCTCCTTGTGGGTGGAGAAACCTCGCCACAATTCCAAGCACACCTCTGAGCACAAAGACTACTATTTGGCTCTTAACCAAAGCCAAATTCGTTAGAGGACCCAGCCAAAATGAAGCCCTTTTAAATAGAGCTTACTTCTATTCTGGCCTCCAACAGTCGACTGCCCTCACTCAGATTCGATCGTTCCAAACCCAACTTTCGAATTCTAGCTGCCAGCAGTCGACTGCCCCCACAGCAGTCAACTGATCTTTTTGTGGGGTTTACCAGTCGACTGCCAGAACACCAATCGATTGCCCTACATAGGATTCCTTCCTGAGTACAATTCCCTCAGCACTCAACCCCTAAGATTTCCCCGAGTACATTCCCTTAGCACTCGTACCCTCACGACTCAGCTGACTCTTCACCAGCAGCCTCGACTATTGCCTTCTCACCCTCTTCATCCTTGGCTCCCGTCCCTCAGATGCGCACACAAGTCTCCAGCTTACATCCATGCCATCCTTCACTCATGCCTCGAAGTTCGCGCCTCTCGGCTCATCGTCCCTGCTATCCATGGTCCCTAGGGTGCACACAAGCCCACGGTTTACCTCCATGCCGCCCTTCACCATTCCCGAAGCGGTCCAGCTAAGTCAATGTGTATCTTGCAAGACCTGCACACTCCAATACACATATCAAAACACAAGGGTAAACCTAACTTAAACTCTTTGCCCAAACATCAAAACACATGGTCACTCCAGACCATAGATTGCCCCAACAAAGGGTACCTTCTTGATTCTCCAAACCAAATACAAGTGGTAACCCATAAGCATCAAGCAACTAGATCTTCACTTTTCCGTATCAGCTCAAGTCACCCATCAACATGTACTTTCTAGGTCATCAACCAAGTATAGGTGATCCATGGTCAACATCCCCATGGAATAGGATGTATCACCCCTCTAGTAACGATGTATCAGTGATTCCATGGCGTAATGGATAAGGCGCTGGTCTACGGAACTAGAGATTCTGGGTTCGATCCCCAGTGGAGTCGGTCATTCCTATATTATATCTATTGCTACCCTCCTACGTTAGTGTAGGTCAAGTACCATAAACGTGCCTTCTAGATCACTTAACCAGGCACGAGCAATTCAAAGGTACGATACTCTGAAAACTAAGATAAGTCGATCCTATACTGATCGAACCAACTACGGTAGGCAACCCTAGTCCTCGGCCAGCTAATATAGTTAGTACAAGTACTATGAATATTAAGGTTCAGGAAAAATCAAAATCCTTATCCTCCAATAAATTATCAATAGATTCTACCTTAGCTTTTCAACTCAATAATCAGTGCTACTAGAGAATTAACATTCTTCACCCTAAGGTCTCATCTGTGACATGTCAACTAGCTGTTCACATGAATGATCATGAATAAGATAGATTGACTACATGTCAATCCTACTAAAACTAAGTCTATGAATACCAATCCATCCAATATGGATACATGACCCCATCAAGCTGGGAAAGTCTAACCAATCCAAAATCTAATGGTGAATACTAAAGGTTGGATAGTTTTAGAATGATATACCTCTTGCCTCCTGGAGAAGTCTCATTGCCGCCAAGTCCTAGACTACAACTCACGTCGAGAAAATGACTCTGAAGATCCGAAATGTACTCGGGTAGATCTCATCAACCCGAGCTCTGATACCTACCAAATCGGTATCAAATGTAACTCTGAAAAATCCGTAAAACATGTAGGCATCGTAACCTATGCTTTGATACCAAAATAAATTGGTATCAGATAAACTATGAAAATCCAAAAACATATATAGGCATCTTATACCTGCATTGATATCAAAATAAATTGTCATGCCCTGAGATCAGAGGAGTCGCTGATCCAATATAAAATTGAATAGCATCTCCCCTATACAATGGACAATTTAGAACATTCATACAACACCACGTAATATAATAATGGTCTCAAGCCTCAAAACAAGAGATATAGTATAGAAAAGTAAATGAATCTCAACAATAAAGCCATAATACTCACCAAGTTGCCATTTGGGCAGGCACACAGCAAAATAATACCCATAAAGTTCAACAGAGGATTCAAAAATACAAAACCACGAATCAAAAATCGCTCAACGCAAGCCCACAACACAAATCAAATTCAAACCAAGAAGTATGTTGTAATATAAATAGAAAACTCGCGGAAGCACCCAAAGCCAGGGTCGTAGGGACCTAGGACTGGCAGCTGGGCTCTCCTTGTTAGGATGTATACTAAAAACCTTACTTTATGTATAAGACATCTACATTTTGAAAGAGAATCGCAAAATCACGGGTTGCATGTTTATATTAGTATGTGCACAAAATGTCTGATACTTTACATTGTAGATAACATGGTGTGTGGTGACACATAGAAGATCATGTTATCAATCTCTTACAGAATATAACAAGAGGCTCACAACCGAGATGGAGTTAGATAAACTATCGGGATGGTTGTAGTGTAATTAGGTTTGGTTTAGCTTGACCATAGAATTACACTAGTGCACTTTGTGTGCATTGAGCAGGACCAACATAGAGGTGATGCAATTTATACTGACTTTATAATTGGATCAGACCTCGATTATATTATGGAGTACACACTCTGAATCCTCATAAAATAACGGGCACATATACTCAATAGTTGTTTCTTTGATTTACCAATGGGCGAGATTTATTCTGCTAAATCGATAGGCTCGGTAAGATAGGAAATAATATTATTTACATGGTGTGCCGTTGATTATAGATGGAATTTGTGTCCTGGTGAGTCAGGATGATGATGCCCCCTTGATGAGCTCAAAAGGTTCATCATGATAAATCTTGCAAGTGGACTTAGTCCAATATGATGATAAGGATGAGTGGTACTAGTCAAGGAGTTAGAGGTTGATTAATTAAAATTGTCAGTAATTTAAATTAATCAACGGGCATTCGATATCTTAAACACGGAGAGATGGATGTACTCATAATAGGTGAAGCCCATATGAAAATATAAGAGTTGGTGAGGTAGTTCAATAAAGGGCCTTTAGTAGAATGACTCCACATTAATGGATCGGGTTTGGATCCATTAGTAGGCCAAGACCCAACTCCTCCTCTTGGTCCCTATCGTAACCCTATAAATACCCCATGGTATCATGAAACCAAGGTTAATTAATCCAGAATTAATCATCCAAAAACACAACCCAAAACCCAAGCCTTTTCCCCTACTCTCTCTCACTCTCTCTCCTAGGGTTGGACTTGCGCCGGGTAGAAGAAGGAGGAAAAGAAGGTTTTCTCTCTTCCTCTCATCTTCATCACTTCCTTCTCTTTGGTGTGAAGCTTTAGCAGGTCCAGGAGGAGCATCTTGTGTTGGATCGAGAGAAAATGATAGGGGGGGTGAATATCGTAAAACGTTTCAGATTAAAGATAAGAGACTACGCAGCAGAAAATTAAAACACAACGCAAAAAATGCAAGCAGTTTTACTTGGTTCGGAGTCACGGTCGGCTCCTACTCCAAGGCCCACGGTCGTTGACCGTTTACTGCGGTCAATTCTATATGAGCGCAAAAGGTTTACAAGAATTGTATAAGTAAATTGCAGTAAATATAACAGTTTTACTCTTCGTGATCAACGCCCGGTATGGATTGTACTTCGGTGCGGAGGGTCGTCGTTGGTGCTTGGAATCTCAAAATGGCAGGTTTCTGGAGCAGCGCGTTCGAGTCGAAGAGCGTAGAAGCGTTGGAAAGATTGTTATCTGAAGCCTTGGGGTCGAGGGGCTATTTATAGCCTTCTGGGGCGCCCTGAATGTTGGGGGCGCCCCCCCACGTGTCAGCCGATCCGAACAAGTCTCGGTCAGCCCTTATCCTACTTGAATAGGGCTGAGAGTTGACTGGGGGCACCCGGGACGCAGGGGGCACCCGGGACGCAGGGGGCACCCGGGTTGACTCGGTCCGCTGGCTTCTCGCTGGCTTGACTCTATCCACTTCGTTGGCTTGAGCCCGGGGCGCCCGAGGCATCCGGGCGCCCGGGAGCATGGGGGCGCCTCCCAGTGAGCTTCCGAAGCGTTCTCTTGCTTTACTTATTTTGCTTTGACCTTGGGGGTGCCCGGGACCTCCGGGGCGCCCTACTCAGCTGCTGCCTCTCTCCCTTGAGGCGTTCTGAGCTGTAGAGACTCGTTCCTTTGGTCCTGCATCTAGGGTTAGTTGCAAATACAATAAAACAAGAATATGTTATGATTATACAGCCTTAGCTGTCTTTGTTCTAACTTTGGGTCTCCAAAATGGAACCCTAGGTCGAACCGACGCCTACTGTTCCCTCGACGGGGAACACGTCCTCACCTACTCCTCTCAGGAGAATTTACCTGTTGCCAATCGGCTCCTCCGGTTGGACTTTTGCCCAGCAGTCCTTCGCCAGGTGCCCAGCTGTCCTTCGCCAGGTCTTCAGTACCAAGCAGTCCTTCGCCTGGTACCTAGCAGTCCTTCGCTAGGGCTTTGTATCTTGGCATTCCTTCGTCAGGTGCCTAGCAGTCCTTCGCTAGGGCTTTGTATCCTGGCATTCCTTCGCCAGTGCCTAGTAGTCCTTCGCTAGGGCTTCAACTCCAAGCAGCCCTTCGCTAGGTGCCCAGCAGCCCGTCGCCAGGACTTAGGGTTTCAGTGTCTAGCAGTCCTTCGCTAGGTGCCTAGCAGTCCTTTGCTAGGACTTTGTTTCCTGGCAGTCCTTCACCAGGTGCCTAGCAGTCCTTCGCTAGGTCTTTATTTCCTGCACACTTAGTGAACACATTAGAACACAAATAGTACTTAACTTTGAATCATTTGCCAATATCAAAACAAGGTTCGATATGGTGCTTCCTTCACCAACAATCTCCCCCTTTTTGATTTATGGCAACACAATTCAAAGTTAAGTAAAAACTTATAACAGTTAATAACAGAAGATAAAAACACAATGAAGTATGAACAGAATAGATTTTATAAAAAATTCTTTATTTCTCATACTCCCCCTAAAACCCTGAATTCTTGTGTTAAAACACTTAACCTTGACCTTTCCTCCCCCTTTGACATATATCAAAAACATGGGTGAACAAGGTAAATTTTGAGATGTTTTGCAAACCTAGATTTTGTTAAAAAACTTTTACTTACAAGGCTTTGCAAAAAGAATTTTACTTAGGCAAAATTTTGAAGGCAAATTTCCCAAAAAAATTTGTTTACCAAAAATTTTTTGCACACTTAGAAATATTTGTTTGGAAACACTTTGTGCATTTTGGAAAACAAGATCTTTAAGAAATTTCTAGACAAGTTTTTCACCAAAAAAACTTTACTTAGAAATATTTGGCAAAATTTTCAACAAGTTTTTGCTCAGACAAATTTTGTTTACCAAAAAAAATTACTTAGGAGAAGACATGCACTTAACAAAAAATTTGAGACACTTAGAAATACTTAGAAACTTTTGAAGCACTTTTTGAAAAAGAGATAAAAATTAAAAAAAATTCTCTCTTTCCTTTCTCTCCCTCTTAATGTGAAATTCTTCTCCTTATGTTTTAGACCATTTCTAAAATAAATTTTCATTGAAAAAAAAGAAGGAGTTTAAGGAAGAATCTAATTTTCACTTTTTCTACTCTCCCCCTAGGCCATATATCAATAAAGAACTCTTGAAAAAATATATTTTGAAAGACATTTAAAATTTGTATATCAGAGCTTATGGGTTTTGAAAACATAAATATTTGAGTGAGAGAATAATGTCAAAAATTATGATAATTTCTAAGTAACAACATTTTGAAAGAGTGAAGAATTGATGCTAAAAAAAAATTGGAGTCAAGTGTATATTTTCATTGAGTCCATGCATGACAAGCAACAAAAAATATTTAATCAATAAGTTTACTTGTTTTGGATATTTTGAAAAAATGCAAGTACTTTAAAAGATATTGAGCTTTTTGAGAGATGCAAGTACTCTGTATCTTTGAAAAATATAAGTCACTTTGAAAATATTCTGAATTTTGAAAATATAAGTACTTTGAAAATATTCTAAATTTAAAAATATAAGTACTTTGAAAATATTCTGAATTTAAAAATATAAGTACTTTGAAAATATTCTGAATTTTGAAGTATTAACATTTCAAAAAAAATGATTATTTGAAGGGCATATGATAGCATAGTTTTCGAAAAACATGAGTGATAGTTTGAAAACATAGTATTTTTAAACTTCTTCTTTTAATTTGAACTCCCCCTAAACCTGACACAGTCCTAGGAGGCTTGTTGACCACAAGTTAATCCTCCTCTGAGTCTTAGAGTTTGATTCAAACAAAAAGAGAAGAAAACTAAGTTTAAAAAAGTATTTTATTTTAATGATTTGAAACATAATTTCATTCTCCTATTTAAAAAAACTGAAAAGGGGAAATGTTTAAAAAAAATAGAAGTTTTTTTTAAGTCCTAAAAAATATAAATATCTAAGCCCGGACTGCAAACAAAAAATTATCCTAAGTAATCCCCAAGGTGACTTTTTGCCATACAAGAATAAACTGATTGTCTAAAAGAAATGTTTGTATAATGGTAAAGGAAAGAAATAAATGTTATGAAATAAATTTCAGGTTAGTGAACAAAAGAGACTTGATTTTAATTACAATGATTTGAAGCATTAACTCTTAGTTAAAAAGTTAAATTTGATTTTTGAGAAAATTAAAATTTAGAGGGTTAAGTTTGTTCAGTTGAATTAAATTTGAATTTTAAAAGCCAGTTGAATTAAACTTGAATTTTAAAAGTTATTCAGTTGAATTTGAATTTGAATTTTAAATTTGATTTAATTGAGTTAATTTGAATTTGATTTAATTGAATTTAATTGATTTAATTAAGATTTGATTTTGATTTAATTGAATTTGATTAAGATTTAATTGAATTTAATTGATTTAATTAAGATTTAATTGAATTTAATTGATTTAATTAAGATTTAATTGAATTTAATTGATTTAATTAAGATTTAATTGAATTTAATTGACTTAATTAAGATTTAATTGAATTTGATTGATTTAATTAAGATTTAATTGAATTTAATTGATTTAATTAAGATTTAATTGAATTTAATTGATTTAATTATGATTTAATTGAATTAATTTAATTGAATTAATTTGAGTTTGATTAATTTGATTTAGTTGGTTGGGTTGGACTCAACTTTTAGGTCCTAAGCATCTCACCCATTTCTAAGTGACAAAACAGGATATCTTTTGTGAGATGCATTAATTTTATCTTTGATGTCAACACTATGATTTAATTGAAGCTTGTGTTAGATTCGAGTTTAACAAATAATAATTTAAAAGTGAGTTTCGATAATTGGCTTCCAGGTCATGGCGAGGCATAGAGGCCTTCTTTGGCCATAGCCTTATTGGATCAACAACCCTTTCCTAGACAAAGCCTTTTAAAGAAAGATCATTTTCAAATCATTGTTTGAGACACTCTGGTCTAACTAGCTTAGGATTCGGAGAGGTAGCTTCGGCTAGTTCCACCGGACTAAAAAGACCAAATAAGGTACTCCTTACCCTACTTGATTCCTTAGTCAGGCTTCCCTAACGTACTATCATCAAACCTTGTCCTAATACTAGGTTGTTCAAGTTTCAATTAATCAGGTCCTATTTCTAGTCCTATGAATAGCAAAAGAACTCTAGGTAAGATCATAGTGAGGAGAAATTTCTAGATTTTCTAACATATTGACCTTATGTTTCAGGGTTTGACTTTCTTGTTTCAATTTCCTAAAATTTGCCTTAACTAATTTATATGAGTCAATCACATTATTCAAGGTAAATATTGGATTTTCAAATACTGTAAATTTACCTTTTGATTCCCGGTTGGGAATCTCCCCCTTGATTCTAGCCATCTTTCTTTTGCTTGATTGTTTCTTCGACATTTTGTAGCGGTCGCGAGCCAACCAGACCAGTTTCCAAGGATCCCTTCCTTCATCATCAGATTCTGAGTCTGAGTCGGACTCAGGTACTAGTTGAGGCCTCTTTTGCAGTTCTCTTGGAGTTTTCCCTGCAATGAAAATTATACCTTCCTCGACCATTGCAGTATCAGCTTGATTATTTAACCTTAATTCAGAAACTGATTCAAAATTAGTTACCGATTTTGTCCCAGAAAACTCGTCGTCTAATTCTGGTTCGATTTCGATGTCAGGGGCCGAGTCTGTCTCAGCTACTTGTGCTTGAGCCGAAAATGCAAAATCTTCTATGATCTCAATATCGGAGCTCTCTTCGTGTAGATTGATTAGCTTTTCCCACATCTCTTTGGCACAGTTGAAGGATCCGACCCGCTTCAATTCTTCATTGGTTAGGACACATTGTAGGATTGCAGTAGCCCTTGCATCTGTCTCAATCTTCCTCAGAGTTGGTTCATCCAGTTTGTCCCAAGTGATCAATGTTCCTTCTTCTGTGGGGAATGTGAACCCCGTTTGGATTATTAACTATAAACCCAGATTGGCCTTCAGGTGGGATTCCATTAGACTTCTCCAGGAGTTGAATTTTTCGCCAGAGAAGAGCGGTGGACGGGCACTGTTCCATTCTTGGTTGGCCATTTAGTTTAAACCTCATACACAAGAGAAACAACAGAAATGTACCAAGACTTGGTCTTGGATTAGTAGTGCGGGAGAAAGGGAAAAATAGCCCAAAATAAATGTTGCCCGAATTTCGAGGTGGAATAATAATAAAATAATAAAAACAATTTATGACAAATTTTTAAAAATGTTGATTTTGTCAATTCTGAAAAGAAATAAGAATTCAACGTTGAAAATTTTGCTCGAATTAAGGTAACACGAATTTCGAGAAATTTATTAAAATAATAATTAAAAAAAGTTTATGACAAATTTTCAAAAATTGATCGTTTTATCAATTCTAATGAATGGTGAAAAAATAAGAATTCAAAATTCAAAATTGATCATTTTAAAATAAGAATATTTTAAATACACCTACAGATATTATTTATGTGAAATAAAGGTCGAGTGGTGTTGCACCAACCTCGATTAACGAGAAAGATTAAAAAGATAAAATAATTTCGAAAATCTAAAAAACTCTCAAATTGGTGGTTGCACCAAATTTGAGCTTCCCCGCTCTGATACCACTTGTTGGATCGAGAGAAAACGATAGAGGGGGGGTGAATATCGTAAAACGTTTCGGATTAAAGATAAGAGACTACGCAGCGGAAAATTAAAACACAACGCAAAAAACGCAAGCGATTTTACCTGGTTCGGAGTCGCGGTCGGCTCCTACTCCAAGGCCCACGGTCGTTGACCGTTTACTGCGGACAATTCTATATGAGCGCAAAAGGTTTACAAGAATTGTATAAGTAAATTGCAGTAAATATAACAGTTTTACTCTTCGTGATCAACGCCCGGTATGGATTGTACTTCAGTGCGGAGGGTCGTTGTCGGCGGTTGGAATCTCGAAATGGCAGGTTTCTGGAGCAGCGCATTTGAGTCGAAGAGCGTAGAAGCGTTGGAAAGATTGTTATCTGAAGCCTTGGGGTCGAGGTGCTATTTATAGCCTTCTGGGGCTCCCTAAACTTTGGGGGCGACCCCCCACGTGTCAGCCGATCCGAACAAGTCTCGGTCAGCCCTTATCCCACATGAATTGGGCTGAGAGTTGACTGGGGGCGCCCGGGATGCAGGGTGCGCCCGGGTTGACTCGGTCCGCTGGCTTCTCGCTGGCTTGACTCTATCCGCTTCGTTGGCTTGAGCCCGGGGCGCCCGAGGCATCCGGGGCGCCCAGGAGCACGGGGGCGCCCGGGTGCACGGGTGGGCCCGGGAGCATGGGGGCGCCCCCCAGTGAGCTTCCGAAGCGTTCTTTTGCTTTACATGTTTTGCTTTGACCTTGGGGGCGCCCGGGACCTCCGGGGCGCCCTAATCAGCTGCTGCCTCTCTCCCTTGAGACGTTCTGAGCTGCAGAGACTCGTTCCTTTTGTCCTGCATCTAGGGTTAGTTGCAAATACAATAAAACAAGAATATGTTATGATTATACATCCTTAGCTGTCTTAGTTCTGATTTTGGGTCTCCAAAATGGAACCCTAGGTCGGACCGACGCCTACTGTTCCCTCGACGGGGAATGCGTCCTCACGTACTCCTCTCAGGAGAATTTACCTGTTGCCAACCGGCTCCTCCGGTTGGACTTTTTCCCAGCAGTCCTTCGGCAGGTGCCCAGCTGTCCTTCGCCAGGTCTTCAGTACCAAGCAGTCCTTCGCCTGGTGCCTAGCAGTCTTTCGCTAGGGCTTTGTATCCTGGCATTCCTTCGCCAGGTGCCTAGCAGTCCTTCGCTAGGGCTTTGTATCCTGGCATTCCTTCGCCAGGTGCCTAACAGTCCTTCGCTAGGGCTTCGACTCCTAGCAGCCCTTTGCTAGGTGCCCAGCAGCCCGTCGCCAGGACTTAGGGTTTCAGTGTCTAGCAGTTTTTCGCTAGGTGCCTAGCAATCCTTTGCTAGGACTTTGTTTCCTGGCAGTCCTTCACCAGGTGCCTAGCAGTCCTTCGCTAGGTCTTTATTTCTTGCACACTTAGTGAACACATTAGAACACAAATAGTACATAACTTTGAATCCTTTGCCAATATCAAATCAAGGTTCGATATGGTGCTTCTTGCACCAACATCTTGGTGCTCAGCGAGGAGTAGAAGAGAGGGAGAAGGGCTGCCGGCGGTGACTTTTGGTTGGGTTGCGACGCTGACTGTGAAGAAGAGAAGGAATCGGTTTCTTCTCCTTCTTCTTCTCCATTCTCTTCTTCTTTCTTCTCAACATCTACTTCCTTTGTGTGTGCAAGACGTGAGCAAGGAGGAGAGGTGGTCGGCGACTGAAAAACAATGTAGTTCCCTTGTTGGCGCTAGTGGGTTTGAAGAAGAAGAGAAGGTGGCTGCGGGTTTGTGTGGGAAGAAGAGGAGACCAATTCTCTCTTCTTCTTCCACATTTTCATCTTCCTCTTCATCTATACCTCAGCTCCCTTGTGTCCAGTGCTCCTTGGAGGTTGGTGGTGGCCGGCGGGACCAAGGGAGGAGGTGGCGAAGCCGGCGGAAACCCTAGGACCTAGGGTTTGTTGGCGCAATGGAATAAGGAAGAAGAAGGGAATAATTGGAGGCCTTGGTGATTCCGGATCTTGGTTGATCGTCGCCCACACGACGTCCAAGAGGGGAGGGTCATACGATAGAAAACTACGAGGTAAAAGAAGAGGTATAATATCTCTTACGGTTCCTTGTTTTCTATTATTGCACGTGGTTAATTAATTATCATGGTTTTAATTATTTGTTAATTAATATTGATAATTAATTATGTCATGGACCCTGACAATAATGACAAAAATCGGTGATCCGCTCGTTGTCTTTTCCGTCACCAATTGGTTTGGCGAGTTACAAGGCCTTACCTTCAAGTTTGGCTAAGTTGTAACTCGAACCAATTAGTACGATGACGAGACGGTCGTTTGGGAGATAGGTCTCCATTCAGATTAAGTTTTTATTCCGTGGACATGGAGAGGTCTCTCATGGACGATCAGGTATTCGTTCAGGAAGCCCGCCGAGCTATTCCAACCTTCAATTGGTATCAGAGCTGAGGTTTCCGATTTTGTGTGTTTAGGATTCGGTTACTTTTTGCACATTATCATATATTTTATTTTTGTCAGATAATATGTGGATGTGCGTTGGCTAACTCTTTGTCACATGCTCTATATTCCAACTATTATGGCTCAAATAATTTGTATGTGATTGGATTGTGCATTATTGTAATTATTTGAATCCTCGGGTTGACGAGGCTAAATTAGGTATTTAATTTTTGTAATTAAATACGACATTTGTTTAGCCGAGCTATTTTATTTACTTTCGATCTAGATATTATGTACACTCCTTTGTGGAGTATAGGATCGATGGATGTAAATAATTAGCTTCTCATCTCAGCTCGGAGATCCCTTTATGGAGGCTTGCGCATGGTGTAGGGAGGATCGAACGAGGTGGCAACAAGACTGGAGGCGCATTGGGGACTATAGCCATGATAGTTGGAAAAATCTAAGATTTTTCTTGTTTATTATTTTGGTTATATGCTTGTTGTGTGTGTGCGTGAAAATTTCTCATTATAAATAAGTAAGTGGGAGAGGGACCCTAAGGGTCCCGCGACCTCTATTACTAATTTGATAAGTGATGCGAACAAGCCTGCGTGTCGGCTCTGAGTGCCTTCCTCCACAATGGATGAGCTTGTTCTGCGGACCACTGGGTCAGACATGATTATAGGAAATTATTTAGGAGCGTGTGATTTTCCCCAATGGAAGACACATAATCCGAGGTAATTTTTTTAGTATCGTGTAATGGTAAACACTTTGATGCAAAAGGCATAAAGGCTTGACCTAATAAGACCTTGGCTAGACCGATTTGATAAGGGTTTGAAAGTAACACTTGGGAGGAAGTAGTTTCAATTGAAAATCCTGAGCCAATAGACGTAGGGTGGCAGAGAAAGAAAAACTTAGTAAGTCCACTAAAAAGGTGTATTTTTGCTTCACAAAAAGTGATATAATTCTGTTGCTCTTTTGGAGGTCTTTAGGATTGTACCTGATTGGTGTAGATTGCGCCACAGGAGTTCATTTTGTTGGTTATCCCTTGGAGGTTTCCAGGACAACCACGTGGTCGTATCCGAGAGACCTCTCTATAGCCACGGATTAAAAATTTAATCCAAATAGAGAACCGTCTCTATAACGACCGATTCGTCATCGTGTTAGTTAGTCCAAGTTACAACTTAGCCACAAAGTCTTTATAACTTTTCGGATTAGCTAACCCCGGAAAAGATGACGATTTGGATCGTCGATTTTTGTGTTTATCTTCGGGGTCCAGTTATTTATTATTATCTATGATTTCAAATCTAAATAATAATTAAACACACATGAAATGACAAGGCAAACCATGATAACACAATAGAACATAACATAACGAAAACTGAGCCTGGGAGAATTATACCTCACCATTTACCTCGCAGTCTTCTATCCTATATCCCAACCTACTTGGACGTCGTGTGGGCGATGATCTCCCAAGTCGTGAAGTCACCAAGGCACGTAAACCAATCCTTCTTCTCCTTCCCTTGCGCCAAGAGACAAAACCCTAGGGCTAGGGTTTTGCTTCTCCACCCGGCGACCCTTCAAGGAGAAGATCAAGGTGAAGTCGAGTGGATGGGTTCCTCTCCTTCACCACCACCACGCCAACCTCTTTCCCTGCTTCTTGCGGCAGCAACACCACAAGGAAGAAAACCTCTCGGCACCTCCCTTTTCCGGTGACAAACACCAAAAGAGAGGAACCTCCCTCGCCGGCGCACCTCACTTTTCTTCCTTTGCTTCAGCACGCCACAGCCGGAGAAGAGGACTCCTCTTCGCCTCGTGCACGTCCTCAGTTGAGGCCAGGAAAGAAGGAAGCGAAAAAAAGGAGGAAAGGACTTCCTTACTCCTTCAATGTCGACGACGACTCCTACCCTTTGTCGCACGCCAAACTTCTCCTCCCTCCCTTCTTGCCGCACGCCACCAAGGTATGGGCAAGCTCCTCCATTTCTCAGTGATCCGCAGCGTCCTCGAAGGAGCGAAGAAGAAGACATGAGGAAGAAGGGCCGAGCCCTTCTCTTCCTATGGTTGCTGGCACCCAAGGGTGTAGAGGAGCGGAGGATTAGAGATTAGTGAGAGGGAGAGAGAGAGGTGAGGTTTATATAGGGGTTTAGTTAGTTTAATTGGGAAAAAATTTCCAATTAAACTTGGATTGATTCCCATAAAATTTATATAGAATAATTCCAAAATTAATCTCATGATTAATTCCTTTATTCTATCCAAAATTTTATATATGGAATAATTCCATAATTATTCCTTTATTAATTTCGAGATTTATTAATCCCAAATTAATTCTTTTATTAATCTTTGATTAATTATTCAATTAATTTCGAAATTAATAATTAATTCGATATTAATTTCTTAATTAATCTGGCATTTTATCATGACTCTAATGGGGCTTTATTGGGCTAGGATAGTGACCATGAGGAGGAGTTGATTCTTGACCCTCTAATGGATCCAAACTCGATCCATTAAATGGAGATCCATTCCACTACAGGATTCCATTGTACTTCCTCACCAACCCCCATATTTACTAATGGGCTCCACCTATTACAAGTCATCTATCTCTCCGTGTTTAAGATATCGCATGCCCGATAATTAATTCAATTTACTGATATTCAAATTAATTATCTTCTTGATCCTTGGTTAGTACCATTCAACCTTTTTCAGCCTGCCGGACCATAGTCCACTTGCAAGATTTGGCATGGCGAACCTCTTGAGCTCACCAAGGGGGCATCATCACCCCGAATCACCAGGACACGGATTCCATCAATAATTCAACAACACATCATATTATTAATATTTTTTCCCAACTTACCGGATCTATCGATCTAGAAGAATAGATCTCACCCATTGGTAAATCAAAAAAATAATTATTAATAATATATGCCCGCCATTATTTCAGGATTCAGAGATCGTACTCCATAATTGCATCCGAGGTCTAATCCAATTTACTAAGTCAGTACAAAAATTGGATGACCTCTCTTTTGGTCCTACTCAATGTACACAAAGTACACTAGTGTAATCCCATGGTTAAGATAAACCACACCCGATTACACTACAACCATTCCGATTGGTTTGCCCAACTCCATCTCGGTTGTGAGCCTCTTTCTTATGCTTCGGAAAGGTACCTGATAACATGATCTTCTGTGCGACACCACGCACCATGTTATCTTCAATGCCAAGCATTAGACGTTTAGTGCACATACCAATATAAACATAAGCCTGATCATGCACTGTGTGATTTCTGTTTCTCATTAAAATGTAGATGTATCCATAACCAAAAGACAAAACTTTTAGTATACATCCTAACAATCTCCCACTTATACTCAAAGTCTTTGCTGTTCTCAAAATGCCATACATCTGACCTCTAAATTCGTCACAAGCCTGAAGCTCTCGCTTCTAAGGCTTTAGTAAAATGATCTACCAAGATCATTCTCCGATGCAAACCAAGCAACAACAGCTATTCCCGTTTTGAATGGTACTTGCGCTCTATATATTTACTTGCCTTATGGACTCGTGATTCCTTAGAGTTTGCATCTGCACCATTTTTAATCACATTACTTGTGATATTACCCAGCAAACCAGAAATCACATCGAAATCCATCTTGAGGTACGAACCATTTGGCTCCACTAGCTGCCACGCAGGCATCCAGAATTTCCAGCCCATACCGTAGGTTCCATTATGCAGTTGCTGTGCAACACTCTACTTTACAATGGTTCTTCCTCCTAAAAGTAAAACACAAAACCCAAGGAATATTCCTATATGCCCCTATCTAGATTGGAATTTTGTATCCATATAACCTATAGGAAATTGGTCTGTCCGGTATACATGCTTCTACTATATTCCAATTTCCTTAACTTAGGTTACTCCGATATCTGTTACCCATGGCCACGGCACAACAGATATCTGGGCTCATTTCTAGCATACAATAGACTTCCTCTAGCTAATGCCAGAGAAATAGTCATTCCCTACTCTATCTCCATGTCTCCTAGATAGAGTAGCTCCAAAAACAAAAAATTCAAAACTTCCTTTTTGGAGGTATCCATTCTAGAATGAGCTAGGATAATGTTTTATATGAAGCTTGTGATAAGCACATCATCCTTGTCTTTGATTCCTAAGGATGTGTCTTCCTTATCTCAAGTCCTTCATAATCCATACCCTTACGTCTGACAATATTTAGTCATTGTTTCCAAGTAATAAAATATTGTCTATATATAGTACAATGATACCACTACGTTTCTGTCACAAGACATCATCCGTCCTTTGAACATATTTATATCATCGGATTTATCTTTTCAACACGGATGATTCTTGTCATAGATCTCAGGGATCCAGCTCATGTTCACTTAGGGACTAGTTCGTAGACTTCCTATGAACATGAAATTGTTGGTGCAAGTTGCATCAATGATGTTCTCCTCTAAGTGTTTTAATTTTTGACAATACACTTAAGTCAGTGATACATTGAACAGACAAAGGGGAGCAAAGGAGGAGTAACCTAATTGGAAGAAAAGTCCTAGTTAACCTAGGCGCTAAGACCTGGTGAGTGAAGCTGGGCACTAAGACCTTCTCGGAAGGTGGGCACTAAGTCCTGATCGAGGATTGGGCACTAAGTCCTGGCAAAGGGCTGGGCACCGAAGACCTGCTCGGAAGGTGGGAACTAAGTCCTGGTCGAGGACTGGGCAAGAAGACCTGGCCGAGGGTTGGGCACCGAAGTCCTGGTTCGGGGAATTGGGCACGAAGACCTGGCCGAGGGTTGGGCACCTAGGGTTTGGGCATGAAGTCTTGGTCCGAGGGACTGAGCAACTTAGCTGAGCAATGACTAAGAACAGAAGTAGAGACGGGTTAGGGTTCGGGCATCTCGAGGTCCGAAAGTATCGGAAGCTAAGCAAAAGTCCACCCGAAGGACTGGGTGGCAATCGTCTCCTGAAAGGAGTAGGTGAAAGGCGCGTTCTCGGGGGTGGGAGATTGCGACGGTTCAACCTAGGGTTTCATGGAAATCCAAAGTCAGAACCAAGTCCTTAAGGTTAAGAATGTGTGTATATTTGCTTTGTATTTTTGTATCATGCAGGTACCTAGAACGGAAGACAATGCAGGCAAATAACATACATTGGGGCTGGAATCCAGCCAAGCAGGGCATCTGGGATGATGGGGGCGCCCCCAGTCAAAGCCTAAAACCCAGTGTTGGGTTGAAAGGCATGAAGCCAGGCACCCACATTGATGGGGGGTTCCGGGGCGCCCGGGTTCAAAGCTGTTTTGCTGCGGCCAGTTCGAAGCAGGAGATTAGCTTTGACGGGGTTCAAGCTAGGCGCCCAGGAGGTCCGGGGCGCCCTGTGTTAGTGATATGAGAGAAGTGTCCTAAGGCAATCGCCTTATGATTGTAATCATTTATTTTAATAAATGAATATTCACTATTTGAGTATACATGTTTGTGTATTTGATTGAGATCTTAAACTCATTTACTTAATGCCCGCAATACAATTCACAGCATGAGAGAATTTGTGATGAATTCACAACTAGTGATTATCTCTACATGTGCAATTGTGAAGTATTGAAATTGTCCCTAGTCGATGAATTGATAAATACGGACACTATCAATTCAGTTGAGACTAGCATGGGTTATTCTCAAATCAGCTGATTCTCACTGGCTGGTGACATTGAGATGTCCGGAGATAAACATGAATGCTAGTTTAGGGAACAAGTTCATTGGAGTGACTGGCTGTAATACTTCATATGGTAGTCTACATATAGATATGTCAGTGAAGTTCTTACTGTAGCTTAAGTGTGATGTTCCTTTGACTTGCGGTGTTCAAGTCATCTTGGTCATGGAGACTTATACTTTGATATCTTAAGCAAGCGTCTCCAAGGAGATGTGGACCCAGGATGATTGGGTATAAGCCGAAGTGCCCGAAGATGTTTGAACAACCTACAAAGGATTCACCACTCCTTGCGAGGAGATGTATACCCGAGGCCTATCGTCGGATTGTTACTCGAAGCCTCTGGCCAGAGCACGACATGTTCAGAGTATGAATCTCTTAAATACGTGAGAGTAATTAGAATCAGTAGGACGAGAAAACGTTACTTGGGCTAGGTGTGACGTAGTCAGCCTAGTGGGGACTGACACACATAGACCATGTCCTGAACCAAGTGGGTATAAGATGGTGAAGGGAATGGGGCACGATTCATTATAGCTGCTGAAGGGTTTCAGAATTGTTTCTGAGGTCAACCGTTGATCTTTCGATTAATTGAGGATCATGATGTACTACTAGGTGTCACTCATGATTGTTCTATAATTAATTGATTAATTATAGACGCCAACATAAATCGAAATCCTATTTAGTCATACGCACTACGAGTAATCCAAGGGATTTAAAATGAGTTGAAAATTAGATTTTCCAATCAAGAGAGATTAAGTTTGGTTGAGCCAAACGATAAGTCGAATCTGAATTTTTCAGAGACAGATCGGAAGCGTAAAATGGCTAAGTCTTTTGAAGACTTAATAGATGAATTAAATAAGTTTAATTCATTGGGGCTTAGGTTGGATGGGCCGGGTAAAGAGGGCCTCCATCCTCTTTGCTTGGCCGACCACAACAAAGGGAGAGAACCATGTTTTTGGTTCAATTTATAAAATAAACCAAGTGTGGTTTGTTTTATAAAATTATGGATGATATAAATTTTTATATAATAAACCAAGGTTTGGTTTATTTTTCATGGAAATTAAAATAAACCATGGATTGGTTTATTTTATAAAATCAATCATGGATTGATTTACCATGATAAGGAAATTTATTCCATAGGAAAGAAGTTTTTTATCATGAATTAAAATATGATTTTAACCATGATATAAATTCAAACTTGGCATGATGGAATAAGTTATTCCATATTTGAGAGGCTTGATGGTTGAGAGGCCACTATATAAAGGACCCAAGGCAAGGCTTGGGGGTGAATCATAGAGATGAAAGCATAGGATCTCTCCCTCTATTTCTCTCCTTCTCTTCTCCCCTTCTTGCCGTGCGCCAACCAGCCCCAAAAAGGAGCACCAGTCGGCTGCCCCTGCCCTTTCCCTGCCGACCACCACCTGCTGCCGGAGAAGGAAGCTCTGGCCATCTCTTGGCCGGAAGAAGGTGCTGCCGGAATTAGAGTTTGCCGCAAGGATCCTTTTTGCCGCATGCCTCTTCTTTTGCTTCGCCGGAATTTTGATTCCGGCCATCCTTTTGTGGTTAGTCTTTCGACTTCTCTCTTGGTTTTTCTTGTCACGTTCTCGGAGAATCTAGTAGTTCTCGAGAACATGATACTCGGCATGGACGCGAATAGAGGCGGAGCTTCTAAGGGACGCTTACGGTTGGATCTCGTCCCTTCCTTCGAGTTACGTGAGGTAATACGTAAATTAGTTTATATTTCTACAAAATTCAAATATATGATCATGTCTACACAAGATAAAATTGCATGCTTAGATGTGTGGTTAAATGATTTAGAGAAATTATTTATGCTAAACCTTCCGCTGCACGTAATTAATTTTGAAATTACGAACCCGCATCCATGTCAACATGCACCCGTTCCCAACAGTGGTATCAGAGCCGAGGTTTGTGTTCGACATAATCATATAATTGTTTTGCGGAAAGCTTTATCATGATCTCAATTTTGAAAAAATTTTCAATTATGGAAACGTTCCAATTATGGTAAATTTTCGATTTAGGAATTTTAAAGTTTGGAAATCCTCATAAAATTTCGCAAACTTTTGAAATATCTCTGTTTCTGAAATTTTATGATAATTATGAAAACTTTCCATTTTTGGAAACTTTCCAATTTTGGAAATTTCCTATTTTGGAAATTTTCATTTTGGAAAAATGTAAGTTTTCTTTGTACCAGAAACTTACAATTATTCTGAAAACCTTTTATTTTTGAAATCTTTCCATTTATGGAAAGCTCACAATTTTGGGCACTTTCTTTCAAGAAAGTCTAGACAAATTATGGGAATATTAATTGACATTTAAATTTATAATTGGAAATTAACTTATTTACAAAATTCTTTATTTTGGATTGAGCCTTGGGGAGATGTCCAATTTAAAGTTAGTTGTTATAATTAAATTTCCTAAATTGAATTTAAGTTGTCAAATGTTTAATTTGGATTGAGCCTCGTGGAGTCGTCCAAATTAAGTTATTGATATTAATTTTTCATAAATAAAATATGTGATCAAATCTTGGAAATTTTTGAGATGATTCTCAAACGATAATTTCCTTATTTGATTTATGAGGTGATGCTCTTACATATTATTGTCTCCAAAATTAATTAGGAAAATTATTTCCTATAGAGTATATTTCCTTAAATAAGATTTTCATGTAAATAATATGTGGTTGAATTAAGGGAATCTGTCTCTTAATTTAATAAGATTTGATTTAGCGAAATCAAAGTCTTAAACATATTATTTCCGAAATTGATTATGATAATTTAGGAAATTATTTCCCAAAACAATTCCTTGAATAAAGTATGAAATTAGAATTAGGAACTCCGATTCCTAACTCAATTAATGAGACTTGATAAATTAAGTCACATACATACTTTATTAAGGAAATCGTTAGAACATGACATAATTATATGTCATGAATGTGCATAAAAGAAAAGGATGAGACCCAAAACCCCTTACAAAATATTAAGGCCAACACCTTCCATTAATATGGTTAGAACCGAAGTTTTGTTTCTCGTTTGGATTGATGGACACATCCATGCTCGGCTTGAACCTCAACATGTTCAAACCATGAAATTAGTTTATGATTAATATAGTTGGAGTCAGAGGTCAATCCTTAGTTTTGGTTGTTGGACACATCCAAGCCTGACTAAATGGTTGAATGAGCTCCAACGATATTAAAACTATTTCTTGATTAATGGGTCAGCCTTAAGCTTGGAGCATCGATTTGTTGTGCCACAGCCAAGGTCGATGTAAAGAGAGGTGCAGTTGGGTGCTATGTATATTGTTGCATACTTGTTAATGAGTTAACAACCCAATGATTTATGCAAACATTCAATTAGTTGATAGCATAATGTGATAGTTACATATGTATAACATGTAATCGGTATAATTACCTACCTTCATAGCTATGAATAACTTGATGGACTCTAGCCATGGTTGTTCTTATCTATGGTTGGATATCAACCTATTTGGAGATGTTCCTACGATCTCCCGAATTGATAAAAAGGGTTATTCAATTCGAAAAATAAATAGGATTTAATTAATGTATATTGATGCATTCTTTATCATTCTCATCACATAACCTCAATTTGTATTTCTAGGATAATTACCTGATCAAGTTTTCTCTGAATTTATGTTCCATTTTGGACACCAATAAGCTGACTGGGCCAAACTTCATAGACTGGCTTCGAAACCTGACGATAGTCCTCAAGGCAGAAAAGTTTGCTTATGTCCTTGAAGAACAACTTCCCAACCATCCTCTTGAAGATGCAATTCCAGACCAGTTAGTGGCCTATCAGAAACATGTGGCCGATTCTGAACTTGCGAGTTGCATCATGTTGGCTGCTATGGTACCTGAGCTACAAAAGCAGCATGAGCATATGGATGCTCATACCATCGTCTTCCATCTTCATGAGCTGTTTGACAAGCAGGCGAGATCCGAAAGGTTTGAGGTCTCCAGACTCCTCTTCACCTCTAAGATGAGGAAGGCACTTCTGTTTCACAGTTTGTGTTGAAGATGTTGGGGTACATTGAGCGACTAGGCACACTCGGATTTGCAATGGATCACGAACTAAGTATTGACTTAATTCTGCATTGTTTGCCCAAGAGTTACTCACAGTTTGTGATGAACTATCGGATGAACAAACTGGAGACTACCATTCCTGAGTTGCTTAACCTATTGAAGACTGTAGAGCCTTCTGTAAAGCAGGATCAGAATACGGTACTGTTAGTTGGTTCCTCAAAGAAAGGCTCTAAGAGGAAGCCCAAAGAACAAAATAAGGGAAGGAAGAAAAAGGCCAAAAAGATTGAAAAGGCACCAAAAGGCACTTGCCATCACTGCGGCAAGGAGGGCCACTGGCGAAGAAACTGCAAGGTTTATCTTGAGTCCTTGAAGAAGAAGGCATCCGATGCCCCATCCTCTTCAGGTATCTTCGTTATTCAATGTCACTCTATTTCCTCAGACACCTGGGTATATGATACTGGGTGTAGCTCACATATATGTAATGACATACAAGGGCTAAAGAATAGAAGAAGACTCGTCAAGGGAGAAGCGAATTTGGGAGTTGGAAATGGAGCAAAGATTGCTGCTGTTGCCATCGGAACATATTTGCTAAAGCTCCCTGCTGGACTTGTCTTAGAATTGGATAATTGTTATTTTGTTCCTTCGTTAATAAAGAACATTGTATCTATTTCATGTTTGAATGAAAAGGGTTATCATTTAACTTTTAGTAACAATTGCTGTTACATAACTTTAAATGGTGTTCTTTATGGGACCGGAACTTTATACAATGGTATCTGCACGTTAGATTTATCCGGTGACGTTTTCAATATCGAAGTTAGCAACCAACGTGCTTGAATAGATAATCAAACAGACTCCTATATGTGGCATTGTCATCTTGGCCATGTAAGTAAGAAACACATGACCAAATTACACCGATGTGGAATTCTGGAATCATTTGAACTCGATTCATTTGATACATGCAAATCATGCTTAAAAGGCAAGATGACCAAATTACCCTTTTCTGAAAAATGTAAACCAGTGGGAGAATTGCTTGGTCTAATGCATACTGATGTATGTGGACCAATGTCAACTCTTGCAAAGGAGGCTATAGCTACTTCATTACCTTTATCGATGGTCACTCACGATTCGGGTATGTGTTCTTAATGAAACACAAATCTGATGTAACGCCCGCTTTTTTTTTCCTAAGCGGCGTTACGCTAAACATACATGTGCATATGTAACATCTTAATGCAGCGGAATAACTAGTACTTAAATCATATACACATGTCTGGGTTATCATTCATGGACATGGTGACATTATACTTAACATATTACTAGCATACCTAGCATCATGACATCAACTTTCCATAACTTATTCATAAGAATTTCAGGTAACATATTATCAGCATGCATAGCATCATGATATCAACTTTCCATGACTTATTCATAAGTATTTCAGGTAGCAAGTAATTTATCCATAACTTCACAAATAGTAGGTTGTTTCTTAGGCATAATTATCATAAGTCGAGCATAACCCAAAGTAAGCATTGTCAGATTATAAAACATGCAATAAGTGAAATGAGAGGGTTTCTTGGCCATGTCACTACTGCACATCCATGTTCTAGCCTCTCCTACTGCTTCCCTTAGAAATCTCTTGCTTGATCTGCGATATAAGAAAATAAGACTATAAGCACGGAGGCTTAGTAAAACCCTTTTCCTACTCACAAAATCCATACGTCGTATAAACATGAACATAATGCTTCAATCCTACATATCATAGCATACTTCTTATCATGACATCTACACCATCACGCATCATCGTTTTAGCATAAACATAAATGAAATCATGGCATCCGCATTTAGCATGTACATAGTTATCGTGGCATCATACTTAAGCATGAACATAAACCTAATCCTGGCATTATAATCAACATGAACATAACCCTAATCATGGCATCATAATTAACATGAACGTAAACATAATCATAATCATGGCATCATAATTAACATGAACATATAAACATAATCATGGCATTCTAGTTAACATGAACAATAAACATAATCATGACATTCTAATTAACATGAACAATAAACATAATCTTGACATCATAATTAACATGAACAATAAACATAATCATAATCATGGCATCATAATTAACATGAACATATAAATGAACATATAAACATAATCATGACATTCTAATTAACATGAACAATAAACATAATCTTGGCATCATAATTAACATGAACAATAAACATAATCATGACATTCTAATTAACATGAACATATAAACATAATCATGGCATTCTAATTAACATGAACAATAAACATAATCTTGGCATCATAATTAACATGAACAATAAACATAATCATGACATTCTAATTAACATGAACATATAAACATAATCATGGCATTCTAATTAACATGAACAATAAACATAATCTTGGCATCATAATTAACATGAACAATAAACATAATCATGGCATTCTAATTAACATGAACATACTTTGCATTATCATACTTTTCATAAACATACTTTTCATAAACATAATGCATGACATGGATGGATGCATGGGCAAATGCATATATCATAAGGATGCTTAGTTTAAAATCATACTTTTCATTACTTAAACATAATCATAACATTCATTGGGGCCCTGGCTTATACCACATTCATTCATCATATGCGCGCATCCCTAAGTAAATACGAGGTAGCTAATCTCGACCTACTAGGGTAAGGACAACTTCATCGGTAGTCCCGAACCGTAAGGACAGCTTCATCGGTAGTCCCGAACCGTGGACAGCTTCATTGGTAGTCCAGAACCGTAGACCTTATTCAGGTCCGGTACAAGCCCATTCTTAAAATAAAATACTTTCACATGCTTCTTCATTCACAACCATACATAGCATATTCATTCATTCTTAATGCTTAACATCATCATTATGCCTTGAAGGCATGAACCTCCTTTTATTCATCATTCTCATTCCATATCACCATTAGGCCTTGAAGGCATGAACTTTAACTTTATTCATCATTTCATCCATAAAGAGGGCATGCATACATATCATTCATAAATCATGGCATACATTCATATTATTCATAAATCATGGCATGCATACATATCATTCCTAAATCATGGCACACCTACATAATTAGCATCTTAATTCATGAAAACATGCATGGTCATGGTACATGGAAAAACATACCTAGGTCCTTTCATACATGATACATTTCCTTGGGTTCATGGCACATGTCTAACTATATATGAATCATCATTACAAGTGACCTAACATATAATTCTTGACACATAATCTAGGGTTTTCGTTGGCATAAAATTCTTCCAACATACTTAAGCATATACATACATCATAGTACCCTATAAACATGTATTCTTGTGGTCTTACCCCACTCCAAACCCTAGGTTATGGTCTTGGCCGAAAACCCTAGGAAACCCTAGGTCCATGGAACAATTCATATAGGTCACAATTAACATCCCATACAACATAAAATGCTATAGGAAACCTTTGATCCCATAGCTAAAGCCAACCCTAATCCCTTAGCCTTACATTAGCCCTTGGCCGAAACCTAAAGGCTCATGAAATTCATAGAGAAATTATTATAAAACCTAATCCCTATCCATCATGTCATAGGGGAACCAAATTAAACATGTTGAAGGGTTAGATCAAGTTCCATCCATAATTTAGGGGTCTTGGCCGAAACTTGTAGGAGCCATCAAGCATGCAAAAATTCACATTAATAACTACTAACATCACTTACATCATAAGGAGACATAAGAACCATCATTAGAGAGTTAAAACTAGTCCTAGCCCTAGAAACATGAAAGGGCCGAAACCCTAAGTCCCCTTTTCATGGATTTTTCAACTTGGATCTCAAACAAGATGCTTAGATCATGACCATATCAAGAAAAACCATTACACCACAGGTGAGGGGGTCTTACCTTGGGTTATCTTGGTTTTTAGACCTTAAAAAGGGAAGATGATGAAGACCTTGTTGTCCCTTGATCACCCTTAGCCCTTGTAGCCTTGTAGATGACCCTTAGCTCTTGAAGATTGAGCCCTCTTGTGAAGTTTTCCAAAGGAAAACCTTCCTTGGAGTTTCGGCTAGGGTGAGGGAGGAGGAAGAAGAAAGGTGGAATTGATGGAAGGAAGAAAGTAACCCCCAAGCCCCCTTTTTATAGCACATTAAGGAGGGCAAGTGAAGAGTCATGGTGGATGACCATTCATTTTCCCTAAGCCTTAACCACAATCCACTTCATTTCCTCATAGCACTCCCTTGCTAGGTGAATTGGTTAGAGCATGCATGGTTGTACAAGAGGTCCAAGGTTCAATCCTTGGTGCATGCACTAATTTTTTATATTTTATTTTTATTTTATTCCCTATTATTTCGAAAATCCCAAAAATTCTCCCATAATTATGTTGATATTTCTCATTAAAACCTCTTTATATTTATATCAATTTTTACCTAAAATTCACCAATAATTATGGTACTAGGAAGCCCATTAGTGCTTATTTTTCCCAATTTAAATGAGAAAACATGGATTTCTAGGCTAAGATTCGTATTAATATTTCTAGGTTCCTCGGAAAATTACCTAGTCATGCTCAATACTTTAAAGAAAATATTATGAGAATTTTTCGGGTCGTCACATCTGAAGCTTTTGAGAAATTCAAAGAGTTCAGAAGTGAAGTAGAGAAACAGCTTGGCAAAAGTATTAAGATACTTCGATCCGATCGGGGTAGTGAATACTTAAGTCAAGAGTTTCAAGATTATCTTAGGGACAATAGGATATTGTCTCAATGGACTCCGTCATATACACCACAGCATAATGGTGTATCTGAGAGGCGTAACTGAACTTTGATGGACATGGTTAGATCTATGATGAATCATGCAACTCTTCCAAAATCCTTTTGGGGCTATGCGCTTAAGATAGCTGTTTAGTTACTAAACAGAGTCCCGACCAAGGTAGTCTTTACTACTCCAAATGAGACGTAGAATAGTAAGAAATCTCATTTATCTCACCTAAAGATATGGGGTTATCCTACTTATGTAAAGCAGACTGTATCAGACAAATTGGATGCTAAGTCTGATAAATGTCTATTTATTGGATACTCTAAGGAAACGAAGGGTTACCAATTCTATCATCCCTTGGAACAAAAGGTGTTTGTTTCAAGGCATACTGTATTTCTAGAAAAAGAATTTCTTTTATAAGAAAATAGTGGGAGTAGCATTGAACTTGAAGAAGTTCAAGAAACTCCAATAGACATTACAGAGACACCTAGTCTAGACCCATAACCAATAACTCATAATGATGAGCTATCAGTTGAACCTAAAACAACACCACTTCTTCGTATGTCTGATAGGACACGCAATATTCCAGAGAGATACGGATTTCTCATAAGTGAATCGACGTGTTACTCATTAACGATGACGAACCTATCAGTTATGAAGATGTTCTGAAAAATTCAGAAAGGGATAAATGGCTTGAAGCCATGAAGTCGGAAATGGATTCCATGTACAAAAATCAAGTATGGGACTTGGTTAACCCATCTGAAGGGATTAAGCCGATAGGGTGCAAGTGGGTTTTCAAGAAAAAACTGACATGGAAGGTAATGTTGTTACCTTTAAGGCTAGATTAGTGGCAAAAGGATATCGTCAGAAACAAGGAATTGATTATGACGAAACCTATTCGCCAGTAGCTATGCTTAAATCCATTCGGATGCTCCTGGCCATAGCAGCTCATTATGATTATGAGATATGGCAAATGGATGTGAAAACAACTTTCCTTAATGGAAACCTTCTTGAGGATGTATACATGATACAACCTGAAGGTTTCACATCGGTTAATAAAACCAAAGTATGCAAGCTTCGACGATCCATATATGGACTAAAGCAAGCATCCAAGAGCTGGAACATCCGTTTTGATGAGACAATCAAAGAGTTTGATTTCTCACAAAATCCTGACGAACCTTGTGTGTACAAGAAGGTTAGTGGGAGTGCAGTCGTATTCCTAGTGTTATATGTCGATGACATATTACTTATAGGAAACGATATATCAGTCTTACAGTCAGTTAAAATTTGGTTGTCCAAAACTTTCTCCATGAAAGACCTGGAAGAAGCAACCTATATCCTTGGGATTAGAATATATAGAGATAGATCAAAATGGTTGCTTAGTCTTTCGCAGTCTACATATATAGACCGAGTGCTAGAAAGGTTTAGCATGTCGGAATCCAAGAAAGGTTACCTTCCCATCAGGCATGGGATCAACCTTTCGAAGTCTATGTGTTCGCGCATAGAAGACGAGAGGATTTTCATGAATAAGATTCCTTATGCATCCGCGATAGGATCTATCATGTATGCTATGTTATGTACTAGGCCCGATGTATCGTATGCTCTGAGCATCACAAGCAGATACCAGTCTGATTCAGGAATGGATCATTGGGCGGCTGTCAAGACAATCCTTAAGTACTTAAGAAACACTAAGGATGTGTTCCTAATATATGGAGAAGGTGATATGGTAATACGTGGGTATACAGATGCCAGTTTCTAGATAGATAAGGATGACTCCAAATCTCAGTCCGGATACGTATATATTTTGAATGGAGGCGCAATAAGATGGAAGAGTTCCGAGCAAGACATTGTAGCGGATTCTACCATGGAAGCGGAATATATTGCAGCTTCGGAAGCAACAAAGGAAGCAGTCTGGATCAAAAAGTTTGTCTCAGAACTTGGTGTGGTTCCAACCATTGATGAAGCAATACCGGTTTACTGCGACAACAATGGAGCTATTGTACAAGCAAAGGAACCAAGGTCTCATCAGCGATCCAAACATGTGCTTCGCCGCTATCATCTGATCAGAGAGATTATAAGTAGGAATGATATACAAATTGAGAAAATTCCCACTGAAAGGAATTTAGCGGATCCTTTAACTAAGGCCTTACCTCAAAGTAAGTTTGAGGGTCATGTTAGAGCCTGTGGTATTGGGTACCATAGCGATTGGCATTAGGCCAAGTGGGAGTTTGTTAGTGATATGAGAGAAGTGTCCTAAGGCAATCGCCTTATGATTGTAATCATTTATTTTAATAAATGAATATTCACTATTTGAGTATACATGTTTGTGTATTTGATTGAGATCTTAAACTCATTTACTGAATGTCCGCAATACAATTCACAACATGAGAGAATTTGTGATGAATTCACAACTAGTGATTATCTCTACATGTGCAATTGTGAAGTATTGAAATTGTCCCTAGTCGATGAATTGATAAATACGGACACTATCAATTCTGTTGAGACTAGCATGGGTTATTCTCAAATCAGCTGATTCTTACTGGCTGGTGACATTGAGATGTATGGAGATAAACATGAATGCTAGTTAAGGGAACTAGTTCATTGGAGTGACTGGCTATAAAACTTCATATGGTAGTCTACATACAGATATGTCAGTGAAGTTCTTACTGCAGCTTAAGTGCGATGTTCCTTTGACTTGCGGTGTTCATGTCATCTTGGTCATGGAGACTTATACTTTGACATCTTAAGCAAGCGTCTCCAAGGAGGTGTGGACCCAGGATGATTGGGTATAAGCCGAAGTGCCCGAAGATGTTTGAACAACCTACAAAGGATTCACCACTCCTTGCGAGGAGATGTATACCCGAGGCCTATCGTTGGATTGTTACTCGAAGCCTCTGGCCAGAGCATGACATGTTCAGAGTATGAATCTCTTAAATAGGTGAGAGTAATTAGAATCCGTAGGACGAGAAAACGTTACTTGGGCTAGGTGTGACGTAGTCAGCCTAGTGGGGACTGACACACATTGACCATGTCCTGAACCAAGTGGGTATAAGATGGTGAAGGGAATGGGGCACGATTCATTATAGCTGCTGAAGGGTTTCAGAATTGTTTCTAAGGTCAACCGTTGATCTTTCGATTAATTGGGGATCATGATGTACTACTAGGTGCCACTCATGATCGTTCTATAATTAATTGATTAATTATAGACGACCAACATAAATCGAAAGCCTATTTAGTTACACCCACTACGAGTAATCTGAGGGATTTAAAACGAGTTGAAAATTGGATTTTCCAATCAAGAGAGATTAAGTTTGGTTGAGCCAAATGATAAGTCGAATCTGAATTTTTCAGAGACACATCGGAAGCGTAAAATGGCTAAGTCTTTTGAAGACATAATAGATGAATTAAATAAGATTAATTCATTGGAGCTTGGCTTGGATGGGCTGGCCAAAGAGGGCCTCCATCCTCTTTGCTTGGTCGGCCACAACAAAGGGAGAGAACCAAATTTTTGGTTCAATTTATAAAATAAACCAAGTGTGGTTTGTTTTATAAAATTATGGATGATATAAATTTTTATATAATAAACCATGGTTTGGTTTATTTTTCATGGAAATTAAAATGAACCATGGATTGGTTTATTTTATAAAATCAATAATGGATTGATTTACCATGATAAGGAAATTTATTCCATAGGAGAGAAGATTTTTATCATGAATTAAAATATGATTTTAACTATGATATAAAATCAAACTTGGCATGATGGAATAAGTTATTCCATATTTGAGAGGCTTGATGGTTGAGAGGCCAATATATAAAGGACCCAAGGCAAGGCTTGGGGGTGAATCATAGAGATGAAGGCATTGGCTCTCTCCCTCTCTTTCTCTCCTTCTCTTCTCCCCTTCTTGCCGTGCGCTAACCAGCCCCAAGAAGGAGCACCAGCCGACCACCCCTGCCCTTTCCCTGCCGACCACCACCTGCTGCCGGAGAAGGAAGCTCCGGCCATCTCTTGGTCGGAAGAAGGTGCTGCCGAAATTAGAGTTTGCCGCAAGGATTTTTTTTGCCGCAAGCCTCTTCTTTTGCTTCGCCAAAATTTTGATTCAGGCCATCCTTTTGTGGTTAGTCTTCCGACTTCTCTCTTGGATTTTCTTGTCGTGTTCTCAGAGAATCTAGTAGTTCTTGTTGGGGCAATGGGCCCTGAGATGATCTGGAGGATCATGATATTTTGATGTGTGGGCAATATGGTCAAGTTAGGGTTTGTGTTATTCTCACATGTGTACATGAGTGTGCAGGTGTACAGGTACGCATGGACTTGGTTGACGTCTTCAGGTGAAGGATGGCATGGAAGTAAGCTGGAGGCTTACGTGCGCATCCGAGGGACCATTGATAGCAGAGATGATGAGCCGAGGGACACAGACTTCGAGGCATTCGTGAAGGGTGGCATGGAGGCAAGCTGGAGGCTTGCGTGCGCATCCGAGGGACGAGGGCCAAAGATGGAGAGGGCGTGAAGGCAACAGGCAAGACTGCTGGTGAAGAGTCAACTAGGTTAAGTGTGGCTGAGTATGAGTGCATTTACTCAGGGGTTAAGTCGGGAGGGTTGGAGTGCGGAGAGATTTGTACTCGGAGAGAAACCCTAGGTTTAGGTCTCGGACCAGTCGACTGCCATTTGGGCAGTCGACTGGTGCCAACTAGAATAGCTGGCCAGAATTCGAACGTTATGCTGTAACGGTCGAATCTGAGTGGGACCAGTTGACTGCCATTTGGGCAGTCGACTGGTAGCGACTGTTTCAGATTCGAGCCCTATTTAAAAGGGCTCGTTTCTTACTATTGTTTCTTGACGAATCTTGCTTGGCTAAGGCAAGATAGTAGTCTACTTTGTTCTCTAAGTGTCCTTGGTGTTGTGGCGAGGTTTCTCCACCCACAAGGAGCGACGAGTTCTAGCCGGAGGTTATCCGGGGTTTGATCCACCGACGGATTGTTGGATTAGTCACCCGACCGGGGTGGATACCAACTAAATCTGGTATTGTTAGCATTGTTATTTCTTTTACATATTATTTCCGCTGCGCTAACAAGACTGCAGAGTTCAAGATCCGAAAAAGTGCATTCACCCCCCCTCTGCATGCCTACATCGGTCTTTCAGTTGGTATCAGAGCGAATACCGCTCTTGATCGGACTAACCGCCGAGGGAGCCCTTTCTAGAGGAACAGGGGTCATGGAAGACAAGTTGGGTGACGATATCAACTCGCCACCATCATACGAGCATGAAAACTTGACTATTGGAAAGATAGAATGAAGATGTGGCTCGGGATGGATTGGGAATGTAGAATGATGATAGAAGAGCCCTTTGAGATTCCAAAGGACAAGCACGGAAAGAAGCTTCACCCTAGACATTGGAATTAAGAACAACAAAATGAGTCCAAGGCAAATGAAAAGGTAATTGCAATTCTAGTAAATATTTTGCCTAACAATATTTTGAGTTATGTAGGTGAATACCAAAATGCCTATGAGTTGTGGACCAAGTTGATAGAATATCACAAGAATTCTACACAAGCTCAAGAAAAAGAAAAAGAAATTGGATTGTTACCATCAGAGGAGGTATCAAGTTCAAAAATTGAAAGGGGGGAGAGACCCTCATTAATTCCGGATCAAGAGGAAGTTTCCACCTCTTCCAAGGTTGAAGAAGTAGTCAACCTAGTCTCCACCTCCACCAAAGCAAGCAACAAAGATCACATCATATGCTTCGGTTGCAACAAAAGGGGGCACTACAAGGACAAGTGTCCAATGGGTAAAAAGGAGGTAAAATCTAAACCTAATTTAAGTTCCTTTAAATCTAACAAGGATTGTAGGAATGGAGAATTCCAAGAAAGGAGGAAGAGAATTAGATGTTTCACATGCGGGGAACTAAGGCATTACCACACAGAATGCCCAAGGAAAAGAGAACTTAACAAGATGGAGCATCTAAGAAGATGGAAAAAGGAAGAAAAGAAAAAGAGGAGCATGCATCAAGGGGGAGCTACAAAGGTAAGGGAGGTAATCCCTAACTTTACTTATGCTCAAAATGCATGTTTGAATGCTAGAAGTAATAATAATTATTTGCCCATGCATAACTTTGGTTTTAAATATCATCAACACTAAGAATTCTATACTTCATGATACATCTAGGAATTTTAGACCTAAGGATCAAGGTGCCAAACCTAAGAAAGGGAGGCACATGCCTAGGAAGGTGAGTAGACCCAGACATGATCAAACTAGGTATTATGATAATATGGTTAGGGATCTAGAAAAGGAAAATCAAGCTTTAAGGGCAAAGCTTGATCACTTAGAAAAGAACCTAGAGAAAGTCATTAAGGGACCTAAGAGATTAGATGTGACACACAAGGATCAACAACCTAAGAATGGTAGGTCAGGATTAGTATACCAACCTAGGAAGACAAAGGTTGACAAAATGTCATATTCTAGGATGCCTTTTGTTTATGATAGAGAAAAGACCAACAACGACAAGGAAAATCCATTTAAAGAGAAAAAGAAAGAATTAACCCAGGGCAAGGTATGGAAACTCAAGAAAGTAAGGGTTGAAGGTCAGGAAGCATCAAAGAAGCATCAATGTGGGCTTGTCTTTGTAGAAGAGTTACCTAGGGAGGTAACTAGGTCTAGGAGCTCAAGGGAAAGCTCTGAAAGCCAAAATGAGTTCCATGGTCAATGGATTTCAGGTGGTTTTCTTCTAGGGGATTAAAAAGGACTATAGAGGTGTGTCAAGAGGTTTAAAAGGCTAAGGTTAGTCTTAATTCTAGAGAATTGGCATACTAAAGGAAGGATTGAAGAAAAAGGTGAAATTGGAGTTTTAATCAAGACAAATCGATTGTAATGCCCAAATACCATGTAACATGATGCCATGAAGCGACTATGAATGAATATATGGAGAAGCATCAAGGTACGGTCAAAATTAGAACTCTTGGGAAAGGTTTCATGACACCATTTAGAGAAATTTTGGAGTTTGTACCAATCTAAAGATTTAGGATAATTTTACTGGAATTATATTTTTCCTAAGTAAATATAGGATCCACAAATGTCCTCGCAAAATTTCGAAATTTTTGGGAATTTGTGGAATTAGTTAAGTATTTCTAAAATTCGGGCTAAAATTCTGAAATTCAGATTATCAAAGGCCAGTCGACTGGCGAAACCCACAGAATGTAATTACGGTGTTGCCCAGTCAACTACCCCAGGGGCAGTCGACTGGGACGTGGGTTTTATAAAAAGGGAGGCCGCGCCGGGAAAGCAAGTCTAGGGTTTTTGACTCATCTCTCCCGGCGATCTTCACCTCTTTTCAACTCCTCTTGTGTCCTAGCCCCTCCAAAGCTCTAAAACTCTTCCCTAAGGCCTCCTCTAACTCCGATCTACTTCTAGGGTTAGTAGAAAACCCCTCTTCAAGTCAACCCAAGCGATTTCCAAATCTCAAAATGCAAAGGGCGAAAAGGTAAGATGTTTAAGGTTTATTTCTCCATTTAGGCTTCATATTGACACTAATATGATGATTTCTGTGTTTCCTTTGCTATCTTCTATTTGGGGGGGGGGTCACTTTGGTATGCATACATGTGTTTGGTGTATTAGGGCTGTGTCTAAACGATCTAGGGGTGAGGGGTCATCTCGACCAGGTCCCCAAGGCCCAGAAGAGTCTAAGTTTAGAAGTTTGGAATGCAAAAAGCGATTCGAGGAGAACGAATTTGTTCAACTACCATGTCGATATCTCAATAAAGGATATTTTGAGAAGAACGGGCCTCACATTATTGAGATGATTACCCATTTCAGCATAGAACACCTTGTCTATTGCCAACATGATGTCAATCTTGATCTATGCAAAGAGTTCTTTGCAAATTTGACTTGTCTTGATCTAGACAATAGAGTGTATGAGTCAAGGGTAACTGGTGTCACCATTCCGTTCACACCCATGGTTTTAGCCAGTTTTCTGGAATGTCGGGCCTCGAACAATGTCAATACCTACTTTCCAAACATTGTTGAACCACTTGAATTCCCAGGTGTCACCATTGATCAGATTCATGTCCACTATTTCAGGAGACATAGACATGAATCTGAACGTACTTTTGACGCAAAACCCATGAGTCCATCCAGTCATGTGCTCTACAAGATTGTGGTAGAATGTCTCCTACCCATCGTCACTAAGGGGAGGGCAAGGATTAGGTTGCCTCACTTAGTGATGATGTATGCGCTTGAAAGACGACTGGATATAGATGTGTCCTTGCATGTGTTTGCCTCCATCTGCCACCTGTCCCAAAGTGTGAATGGGAAGATTTATATGCCCTTTTGTCATATGTTAACTGAGTTCTTCCAACTACGTTTTGGGATTCGAGTCACTAGTGGTCAGGTTAGACACCTGTCAAAAGACTATGATCAGATTGGCACCCGCCAATTGTCTTTGGCAGGCATTGAGTCTAGACAGGGGGTATTCGTTTGGAGGGAGCGACCAGAGGCTGCTGCAGATGAGGAGCCCACAGAGCTGGTCACCCGCGCAGAGTTTACTCAGTACCGTGAGGATGTTCAGGGAATCCGTGCGGATGTTCACACCATCCAAGGGGATATTCAGAGCCTCCAGCAGGGTCAGGTAGCGACTCAGAGGGAGGTCCAGGGCCTCACAGACTTCTGTCAGGGTTTTATGACCAGGCAGGATACCATGTACGAGATGCTGCAGCGATGGATTTATCATATCAGGGTCCTCCTGCTCCTCCACCTCCTCCTCCAGATGGTGATGACCACATGTATTTCTGATCAGCTGATACAGTTGTTGGGCTGTAGTGTTGAGAGTATCATGTTTTGATGATTTATCATACCTCTCAAACACTTTCTATGATTGATGATTGTACGTATTTGGCTAACTTTCGGCCTTTTTGGCCATAGGAACAATTGGGATGCTTATTTGTCAGCTTATGACCTTATGTATTATGCACTGTCCTTATGCTATCCTATTAAGATTGTGCCTTGTTTCGATAATGTGTTGGATTTTAAATGCTTGTATTTTGGCCAAACATTTTGGTCTCTATTATGATCGTCATATATGAGTGCTCATGATATGTTTAAATTTTATATTATCTATTATGGTTTGTTTAGAAATCAAGAGAATGTCATGGTTGAGAGGATAGTCATTAAAACATAAAGGGGTTTTGTAAACATAAATACATTTATTTGAAAAAGGGGGAGTTGGGAATCATTTTGAATATCAACTAGAGGTGCTAAAGAATGACAAGTATATGATCCCATCCCTAGAACTCTAGATTGATACAAAGTTGGCCTTAATTTGAAATTTTTGGGTTTATACCAAAAGTCAAGCACGGTTGATAATTTTCTTGAACCAAATTTTTCTAGGGTAGGGAATACCTTAACAACTGTGCTTGCAAAGTTTCACATTTTTCCAGATTTTTTGGAATTCTTTATTCGTTTCTGAATTTCATTTGAAATTCTGAAATCTGTTGTATCAGTCGACTGCCCTGTGGGCAGTCGACTGGTAGAGTGGACAGAATGGGTTTATGTGGTTTCTGAAGGATTTTTCAGAAATAGGATTCAGTTTTATTTGACGCCTAGAATAGGATTGCTTGGGGCAATCTTTTGATGGTGTCAAAGGGGGAGAATTTGAATGATAAAGTTAGGTTTGGGTTGAAACTTAACTTAAGTTTGGTTGTGACTTTTGAATTAAGTAGGGAGAACTTAATTCTAACTTGGGATTAGCAATAAGGGTTGAAATATGGGAGAAAGCATAGGTTAAGGGGGAGGTAGCCTCTTGTGTGATATGCTTTAATTTCAACTGCTTTTGCTATTATTATTGCTATATGTTTACCTAACTTAACATATTGCCACACATCAAAAAGGGGGAGATTGTTGGGGCAATCGGCCCTGAGATGATCTGGAGGATCATGATATTTTGATGTGTGGGCAATATGGTCAAGTTAGGGTTTGTGTTATTCTCACATGTGTACATGAGTGTGCAGGTGTACAGGTACGCATGGACTTGGTTGACGTCTTCAGGTGAAGGATGGCATGGAGGTAAGCTGGAGGCTTACGTGTGCATCCGAGGGACCATTGATAGCAGAGATGATGAGCCGAGGGACGCAGACTTCGAGGCATACGTGAAGGGTGGCATGGAGGCAAGCTGGAGGCTTGCGTGCGCATCCGAGGGACGAGGGCCAAAGATGGAGAGGGCGTGAAGGCAACAGGCAAGACTGCTGGTGAAGAGTCAACTAGGTTGAGAGTGGCTGAGTATGAGTGCATGTACTCAGTGGTTAAGCCGGGAGGGTTTGAGTGCGGAGAGATTTGTACTCGGAGAGAAACCCTAGGTTTAGGTCTCGGACCAGTCGACTGCCATTTGGGCAGTCGACTGGTGCCAACTGGAACAGCTGGCCAGAATTCGAACGTTATGCTGTAACGGTCGAATCTGAGTGGGACCAGTTGACTGTCATTTGGGCAGTCGACTGGTAGCGGCTCTTTCAGATTCGAGCCCTATTTAAAAGGGCTAGTTTCTTACTATTGTTTCTTGACGAATCTTGCTTGGCTAAGGCAAGATAGTAGTCTACTTTGTTCTCTAAGTGTCGTTGGTGTTGTGGCGAGGTTTCTCCACCCACAAGGAGCGACGAGTTCTAGCCGGAGGTTATCCGGGGTTTGATCCACTGACGGATTGTTGGATTAGTCACCCGACCGGGGTGGATACCAACTAAATCTGGTATTGTTAGCATTGTTATTTCTTTTACATATTATTTCCGCTGCGCTAACAAGACTGCAGAGTTCAAGATCCAAAAAAGTGCATTCACCCCCCCTCTGCACGCCTACATCGGTCTTTCAGTTCTCGAGAACACGAAACTCGTGGCTTTGCGAAGTCATCCCGAAGATACTCGGCGTGGACGCGAATAGAGGCGGAGCTTCTAAGGGACGCTTACGGTTGGATCTCGTCCCTTCCTTCGAGTTACGCGAGGTAATACGTAAATTAGTTTATGTTTCTGCAAAATTTCAAATATATGATCATGTCTACACAAGATAAAATTGCATGCTTAGATGTGTGGTTAAATGATTTAGAGAAATTATTTATGCTAAACTTTCCGCTGCACGTAATTAATTTTAAAATTACGAACCCGCATCCATGTCAACATACACCCGGTCCCAACACCCTGGTCAGAAGTTTTATCAGCCGCGGCGAGGTCGGCACGGGGATAAGGTTTGACCGAGTTTATAGGGGTGCCCCCGACGTCCAGGGCGCCCCCAGGAGCACTATATAAGGGGCCTCGACCCCTCTGCTTCAGACACAACTGCTGAAAGTGATTCTGAGCATTCTGACCGATGACAACACGGTAAAGATGAGACTCTACGACTGGGAGGCTCCATGAGGAAGTGCGTGGCACTTCGGAGGTCCAGATCGGCCGAGTTTCAAACCCTAGTTGTTCGGGTTGCATTTAATATTCTATACTTACATTGCTATACTTTAGATTGTACTTCTACACTGTAAGACGGGTTTTCTCCGCCTCCGAAAATTCCGGAAAGGAGACCAATAGTGGACTCACGTCGAGTACATAGGCCTTGGACGTACTGACCCTGGGGGTTGGGAACTAAGTAAAGAAATCCCGCTGTGTCCTTGTGTTTCTTTCTATTGTATTTTCCACTGCACTAACACTCTGAGTCCAGTACGAACGAAAGTTTTATGAAGCTTCCGGAAAAGTTTTAATGGTCGATATTCACCCCCCCTCTATCGATGGCACCGGTCCTACAAGTGGTATCAGAGCAAGGCCGCTCTTCACTGGACTAACCGCCGACGGAGCAACGACGCCAAGAGTTGAGGGGGGCCCAGGGGTGAATCAGGTACATTTTAGTTTTGAATGTCAAATTTTAAATTCCATGTTAGATGCTTCACATGCAGGGAGAGAGGCCACTACAAAAATCAGTGCCCTACTCGTAAGACTCGGTCTACACCACCGGCGGCAAAGGAGAAACCAGCGCCAGGAGTCCGGAGGGACAAAAATCACATCAGATGCTTCAAATGCGAGAAATTCGGACACTACAAAAATAAATGTCAGGCAAAGGTACGTAATATTTATGTTCCAAAAATTTTCAAATCTCCTGCACTTTCTTATGTAAATTGTTTAGATAATGTTACTGAAAAATTAAATTGTGTAAGTAGGCAAATCAATATTTTGAATAATCAATTAGAAAATGTAAATAATGTTAAAATATAAGAAATTAACTGTTTAATTTTTAATGTCAATTCAAAAATTACTGAAATTAATTCTAAAATTAGATCTGGTAATTCTACTGGTACTCCTAAAATTAAATCAATAATGTTAAAATTCCTGATGATAATTCCGAAATTAATCTTAATTTTAACTCTGATAATTCTGAATTAAAATCTGAAAATCACTTAGATAATTATGAATTCAAATTTGAAAACCCTTTGTATAAACCTGAACCCACATTTGAAAATCCTTTAGATAGTTATGAATTTAAATTTGAAAATTCTGAGGATAATAAGGATAATTCTGAGGATAATAAGGATAATTATAAGGATAATTCTGAGGATCATAAGAATAATTCTGAAGATAGTGGAGATGATATCTCTTTAGATATTAATTTAATTATTCCTTAGATAATTCTAAAAAATTAACTACTAGCCCACTTTACTCCTCCTACTTTGAGCATATTGAAAGATGTAATCTTGAGGAGGAGATAGAATTGTCTAAGATAAAGGCCATAGTTAATAAACATCACAAATGTTCAAATAAATCAGAATTACTAGAAAAACTTGAAAAGAAAAATAAGGATGGGTCAGAAATTTTCGAAATAATGAAAATGTTGAACCTAAACCCACAACTATTAATTAATCATTTCAACCATAATTATTCAATTAAATCTTAATTAATTCACATTCAAATTAATTCAATTAATTCAAATTAAATCCAAATTAAATTAAATTTAAATTAATTCAAATTAAATCCAAATTAAATTAAATTCAAATTAATTCAAATTAAATCTAAATTAAATTAAATTCAAATTAATTCAAATTAAAATTAAATCTTAATTCATCTTAATTCAAATCAATTAAATTAAATCTTAATTCAAATTAATTAAATTAAATCTTAATTAAATCAAATTTAATTCAAAATTAATTAACTCAAACTTAAATTAATTAAAATTAATTCAATATCAATTAATTCAAACTTAAATTAATTCAAATTAATTAAATCTTAATTATTCAAATTCAAATTAATTAAATCTTAATTATTCAAATTCAAATTAATTAAATATTAATTATTCAAATTCAAATTAATTAAATGTTAATTATTCAAATTCAAATTAATAAATCTTAATTATTCAAACTCAAATTAATTCAATTAAATCATAATTATGTCAATTAAATTCAACTAAATCCTAATTAAGTCAATTAAATTCAAATTAAATCTTAATTAATTTAAACTTAATTAATTCAAATTAATCTTAATTATTTCGAACTTAAATTAATTCAAATTAAATTAACTCAAACTTAAATTATTTCAATCTAAATTAATTCAAACTTAAATTAATTCAATTAAATCTCTATTAATTAATTAATTAAGTTAACTTCAATTAATTCTTAATCCAACCAAATATTAAATAAACCCGTACTAAACTAAATCTTACCCAAACCATAACAATTAATTAAATAAAATTAAATATGTCAAAGTGGGTTGGCATATTCGCCGGTTCACACCACATGTATCAAATCAGGAATTTGATACATCTTAAAACGTAATTAAGCTGCTTTGGACTTGTTTGACTCATGCATAATTGTCATGCCATGCATTTGCTAATTCTTTTAAATATATGACATGTTATTCATATTTAAATTTTATGCATAATTTAGAATGGCTATAGGAAAAAGAATAATTGAAACTTGATCAACCTAGTATTGGGTGGAGGTGAGATGATAGTACGTTAGGGAAGCCATCTTGGCGGAACTAGCCGAAGCTACCGATCCAAGACCCAAACTAGTTAGACCAAAATCTTTCAAGGAGTAACTTGAAAATGGATTTTCAATAAAAGACTTTGTCAAGGAAAGGGTTGATGATCCAATAAGGCTACGGCCAAAGAAGGCCTAGTGCCTCGCCAAGACCTGGAAGCCGATTATTGAAAACCAAATTCACTTTACTATTGTCAGATTTGAATCTAACACAAGCTTCAATTAAATCTTAGAGTTAATAATAAATTAAGAAAAATATTCGAGCATCTCACAATACACCTATAAGGCAACCATGCTTGTCGTATTGAGACATCTAAATGGGTGAGATGTTAAGGACTAATAAATTGAAAAATATTTTTCAAAACTATTTTTCAAAATTGCTAGAATATTTTCCTAAAAATATATTTTCAAAATAGTGCTTCAACATAATAATGTTTTTATGGAATTCATGCTTGTCTAATTGAATATATATATTACATGTTTTTAAAAATTATATATATTTTTTAAAATTGTTTGACTCACGCAATTAGACACAAGCCTCTTAGGACAACACTAAAGTTCCTTAAGGCACTTAGATAGAGTCAAACGGTATCGGGTACAGGGGGAGTGTTTTTCATTTTTTTTGAAATGGTTTTTGAAAATTTCACTTTAAACATTACTATCATTTGAAAATACTTTTCGAAAACTGTGCTATAAATCATTATCACTTGTGTTTTCGAAAAAGGTTTATGTTGTAAAAATTATATGTTCAAAAATTTACCTATTTCTTTGACTTTGAGAAACCCTAAAGACACAGAGGAAAGGTCCACTTCATGATCTTCAAGGACTCCTAGGATGTGTCAAATTTAGGGGGAGTCTAAGTCAAAAGAAGAATTTCAGAAAAGTTTCTTTTGGTAATCATTTATTTATTTTTTATTGTTAAATAGTTCTTTTTAATTTAAACCAAATCCTAAAGACTCAGAGGAAGAGTACTTGTAGTCAACAAGCTTCCCAGGACTGGGTCAAGTTTAGGGGGAGGTAAAATTAAAAGAATTATTTTATTTCCATGAATTATATCTTCAAAAATTCATACATTTTTCAAAATGTACGTACATATATTTTTAAAATACTATCATTTTTTCAAAATTCTGTTCAGAAATAATACTTACTTGAATTTGGAGAATTTTCCAGGACACTTAGGAAACTGTCTGTAGGATCGGTGTCGTCGATAGAGGGGGGGGGTGAATATTGACCGTGAAAATTCTTCGGAAACTTTCGTAAAACTTTGGATTGTTCTAGACTTAGAGTGTTAGTAGCACAGCGGAAAAGTAAATAAAAATAAAAGCAAGATAGGGACACAGCGGGATTTATTTACTTGGTTCCCAACCCCCCAGGGTCAGTACGTCGAAGGCCTATGTACTCGGCGTGAGTCCACTATTGGTCTCCTTTCCAGAATTTCTACAGGCGGAGAAAACCCGTCTTACAGCGTATAGTTACAAGCAACAATATTGAAAGTTAAGTACGGAACAAATAAAAGCAAACCTAACAAGAATCTAAAACTCGGCCGATCTGGACCTCCGAAGTACCGCGCACTTCCTCCTAGAGCCTCCCAGTCGTAGAGCCTCGTCTTTAGTGCGTTGTCATCGGTCAGAATGATCAGAATCACTCTTAGCAGTTGTGTATGAAGCAGAGGGGTCGATGCCCCTTTTATAGTGCTTCTGGGGGCGCCCTGGACGTCGGGGGCGCCCTATAAACTCGGTCAAACCTTATCCCCACGCCGACCTCGCCGCAGCTGATACAACCTTTGACCAGGGCACCCCAGAACTCCCGGGCGCCTGCGTGAAGGCTTATCTATGTTTCGAACTCGAAACAGCAAATACAACTTTCAACTTGGGCGCCCTGGACCTCCCGGGCGCCCCGCTTGAAGCCTATTCTGCTTACCACATGAGAACTGCTTTTTCCTTCTTTGGCTAGGGCGCCCGGAACACTGGGGGCGAGTTGGATGCTTGGGGGCTCCCCCACTGATGGGGGCGCCTGGCTTCAAGGCTTCAGCCTGGTTACCTGCTTTGTCTCCGGTTCTTGGTACCTGTAAGATACACAAACACAAAGCAAATATACATACAATATTAGCCTTAAGGACTTGGTTTGGACTTCAGATTTCCACGAAACCCTAGGTCGAACCGACGCAAGTTCTCACCCCCCGAGAACGTGCCTTCCACCTAATCCTTTCAGGAGACGGTTGCCACTCAGTCCTTCGGGTGGACTTTTGCTTAGCTTCCGATACTTCCAGACCTTGAGACGCCCGAACCCTGACCCGTCTCTACTTCTATCCTTAGTCATCGCTCAGCTAAGTTGCTCAGTCCCTCGGACCAAGACTTCGTGCCCAAACCCTAGGTCCAGGACTTAGGTGCCCAACCCTCGGCCAGGTCTTCGTGCCCAATTCCCCGAACCAGGATTTCAGTGCCCAACCCTCGGCCAGGTCTTCTTGCCCAGTCCTCGACCAGGACTTAGTGCCCACCTTCCGAGAAGGTCTTCGGTGCCCAGCCCTTTGCCAGGACTTAGTGCCCAATCCTCGATCAGGACTTAGTGCCCACCTTCAGAGCAGGTCTTAGTGCCCAGCTTCACTCACCAAGTCTTAGTTCCTAGGTTAACTAGGACTTTTCTTCCACTTAGGTTCCCCTTTGTCTGTTCAATGTATCACTGACTTAAGTGTATTGTCAAACATTAAAACACTTAGAGGAGAACATCATTGATGCAACTTGCACCAACAATCTTCCCCTTTTTGATGTTTGACAATATCTTAAGTTAGATTGGTTGAAGGGGCTAACTTACTATCCTTGGGATCAAAATAAAAAATGATCTAAGTTTTGATCAAAATAAAAAATGATCTTTCACTCTCCCCTTTTTTGAAACCATTTTGATTAATTGATCCTTGGTAAGAGAAAAGAAAAAAAAATTCTAACTTAAGGCGTATCTCTCCCCCTTTGTCATACATCAAAAAAAAAATCAAGAATTCTTGCACCAACAATAACAACATTTTGTTTTTTTTAATACTTAGTACAAATTTTTGAAAGCATAGCATAAAAGTAAGTACTTGAACTCAGAAAACTTAACCAATATTTTTTTTTTTGAGAAAATACCGTATTTTGGAAAGAATACTATGAGTTTTGAGAGGTATAAATAATTTGAAAAATGATCTTTGAAACATGCAAGTATTTTTTGAAAAACTAGATTGATCCTTTTTGGAAGATCTAAGTACTTTTGAAACATATTATGCAATTTTTGACAATCTAAGTATAGGTACTTAGAAAAATATTAGAATTTTTTAAAAACATAGGTACTTTGAAAAATATGAATTTTGAAAAATTAAGTACTTTGAAATTATTATGAATTTTGAGAAGCATAAGTACTTGACATGGTTTCTTTTCCAGTCTGACACAATCCTATGAAACCTTGTTGACTACAAGGACAGTTTCCTAAGTGTCCTGGAAAATTCTCCAAATTCAAGTAAGTATTATTTTGAACAAATTTTAAAAAAATGATAGTATTTTGAAAATATATGTTTTTAGCATGATTTTGAAAATATGGTTCAAGAAAACATATTGTTAAATAATTCTTTTAATTTGACCTCCCCCTAAACTTGACTCAGTCTGGGAAGCTTGTTGACCACAAGGACTCTTCCTCTGAGTCTTAAGGTTTGATTCAGATCAAAAGAATAATCTAAGAATTTTCAACATAAATAATGTAAAGCTTGTCAGAAGTTTGACTCAGACTCCCCCTAAATCTGACACATCCTATGAGTCCTTTTAGATCATGAAGTGGACCTTCCTCTGTGTCTTTTAGGGTTTATCAAAATCAAATGAACACCAATTTTCAGGAAGATAGATTTTGAAATCACAATTTGGAAAGAAGATAATTTTTAAAGTATAAGTCTTTTTGAAAACATATGTAATAGAAATTAAGGCACAGTTTCCGAAAAGGCTAAAAAAAATTTAAAAGAGTGAAAACACTCCCCCTGTACCCAACATCGTTTGACTCTATCTAAGTGCCTTAAGGAACTTTAGTGTCGTCCTAAGAGGCTTGTGTCTAATTGTGTGAGTCAAACAATTTTCAAAAGGATATAATTTTGAAACATGTAATATGTATATTCAATCAGACAAGCATGAATTCTATAAAAACATTATTATGTTAAAGCACTATTTTTAAAATATATATTTTTTTATGAAAATATTCTATCAATTTTGAAAAATAGTTTTGAAAAATATTTTTTAATTTATTAGTCCTTAACATCTCACCCATTTTAGATGTCTCAATACAGCAAGCTTGGTTGCCTTATAGGTGTATTGTGAGATGCTTGAATTATTTTTCTTAATTTATTATTAACTCTAAGATTTAATTGAAGCTTGTGTTAGATTCAAATCTGACAATAGTAAAGTGAATTTGGTTTTCAATAATCGGCTTCCAGGTCTTGGCGAGGCATTAGGCCTTCTTTGGCCGTAGCCTTATTGGATCATCAACCTTTTCCTTGACAAAGCCTTTTATTGAAAATCCATTTTCAAGTTACTCCTTGAAAGATTTTGGTCTAACTAGTTTGGGTCTTGGATTGGTAGCTTCGGCTAGTTCCGCCAAGATAGCTTCTCTAACGTACTATCATCTCACCACCACCCAATACTAGATTGATCAAGTTTCAATTATTCTTTTTCCTATAGCCGTTCTAAATTATGCATAAAATTTAAATATGAATGACATGTCATATATTTAAAAGAATTAGCAAATGCATGGCATGACAAATATGCATGAGTCAAACAAGTCCAAAGCAGCTTAATTACGTTTTTAAAGATGTATCAAATTCCCGATTTGATACATGTCGTGTGAACCGGCGAATATGTCAACCCACTTTGACATATTTAATTAAATTAATTGTTGTTGTTTGGGTAATATTTTATTTTAGTTCGGGTTTATTTAATATTTGTTGGATTAAGAATTAATTGAAGTTAACTTAATTAGAAATTAATTAATTAATTTTAATTGAATTAATTTAAGTTTGAGTTAATTTAATTTGAATTAATTTAAGTTTGAATTAATTAGGATTAATTTGAATTAATTTAAGATTTAATTTGAATAATTCAGATTTAATTAATTTGATTTTGAATAATTAAGATTTAATTTAATTTGAATTAAGAATTAATTAATTTTAATTAAGATTTAATTTAATTTGAATTTAACTTAATTATGATTTAATTTGAATTTAATTTAATTATTATTTAATTTGAATTTAATTAGAATTTAATTTGAATTTAATTAGGATTTAATTTGAATTTAATTAGGATTTAATTTGAATTTAATTAGGATTTAATTTGAATTTAATTAGAATTTAATTTAATTTAGATTTAATTTGAATTAATTTAAGTGTAAATTAATTAAAATTTAATTGAATAATTAAAATTGAAATGATTAATTAATAGTTGTGGGTTTAGGTTCAGCATTTTCATTATTTCGAAAATTTCTGGCTCATCCTTATTTTTCTTTTCAAGTTTTTCTCGTAATTCTGATTTATTTGAACCTTTGTGGTTTTTATTAACTATGACCTTTATCTTAGACAATTCTATCTCCTCCTCAAGATTAGATCTTTCAATATCCTCAAAGTAGGTGGAGTAAAAGGGCTAGTAGTTAATTTTCAGGATTATCTAATGGAATGATTAAATTATTATCAAAAGAGATATCATCTTCACTATCTCAGAATTATCCTTAGAATCCTCAGAATTATCCTTAGAATTATCTTATGATCCTCAGAATTATCTTTATTATCCTCAGGAATATTAACAAAATCTTTTTTATCCTCAAAAATAATATTTTCCGAATTAATTTCTGGATTATCCTTAGGATTTTCAAATTTGATTTCAGAGTTATACAACGGATTTTCAAATTTGACTTCATAATTATCTAAAGGATTTTCAAATTGAGAATTATCCTTAAGATTTTTTAATTTAGTTTTATCCTTAAGATTCTCAAATTTGAATTCGAGATTAATTTCAGATTTAGATCCAGAATTAATTGTATCATTATCCGTAGAATTATCAGATTTTATTTCAGATCTTTGTTCAAATTAATTTTATCAATTATTGAATTGGTATTAATGATTAAACAATTTATTTCTAATATTTTAGCCATATTCACATTTTGTAACTTGTCATTCAAAATATCTACTTGACTATGCAGTAATTCTAACTTATCAGGGAAATTATCTAAATTATTAAGAACATTGCAGGAATTTGTAAAATTTTTGGAACATAAATCTTACGTACCTTCGCCGGACACTTGTTTTTGTAGTGTCCGTACTTCTCGCATTTGAAGCATCGTACGTGATTCTTGTTTTTCCAGACTCCTGGCGGTGGTGCCCCCTTTGCCACCGGTGGTGTAGATCGAGTCTTATGAGTAGGACACTGATTTTTATAGTGCCCTCTCTCCCTGCACGTGAAACAAATAATATGCAACTTAAAAATGGACATTAAAAAATTGTACTTGATTCACCCCTGGGCTCCCCCTCAACTCCTGGCGTCGTTGCTCCGTCGGCGGTTAGTCCGGTGAAGAGCGGCTTGGCTCTGATACCAATTGTAGGACCGGTGCTGTCGATAGAGGGGGGGTTAATATCGACCGTGAAAATTCTTCAGAAACTTTCATAAAACTTTGGATCGTTCTAGACTTAGAGCGTTAGTAGCACAGTGGAAAAGTAAATAAAAATAAAAGCAAGACAGGGACACAGTGGGATTTATTTACTTGGTTCCCAACCCCACAGAGTCAGTACGTCCAAGGCCTATGTACTCGGCGTGAGTCCACTATTGGTCTCCTTTCCGGAATTTTCGTAGGCGGAGAAAACCCGTCTTATAGTGTATAGTTACAAGCAACAATATTGAAAGTTAAGTACGGAACAAATAAAAGCAAACCGAACAAGAATCTGAAACTCGGCCGATCTGGACCTCCAAAGTGCCGCGCACTTCCTCCTGGAGCCTCCTGGTCATAGAGCCTCATCTTTAGTGCGTTGTCGTCGGTCAGAATGATCAAAATCACTCTTAGCAGTTGTGTTTGAAGCAGAGGGGTCGAAGCTCCTTTTATAGTGCTTCTGGGGGCGCCCTGGACATCGGGGGCACCCCTATAAACTCGGACAAACCTTATCCCTGCGCCGACCTCGCCGCAGCTGATAAAACCTTTGACCGGGGTGCCACAGACCTCCGGACCGCCCGCGTGAAGGCTTATCTGTGTTTCGAACTCGAAACAGCAAATATAGCTTTCAACTTGGGCGCCCTGGACCTCTCGGGCGTCCTGCTTGAAGCCTATTCTGCTTACCACACGAGAACTGCTTTTTCCTTCTTTGGCTAGGGTGCCCGGAACACTGGGGGTGCCCTGGATGCTTGGGGGTGCCCCCACTGATGGGGGCGCCTGGCTTCAAGGCTTCCAGCCTGGTTACCTGCTTTGTCTCCGGTTCTTGGTACCTGTAAGATACACAAACACAAAGCAAATATACATACAATATTAGCCTTAAGGACTTGGTTCGGACTTCAGATTTCCATGAAACCCTAGGTCAAACTGACGCAAGTTCTCACCCCCCCCCCCCCCCCCCGAGAACGTGCCTTCCACCTACTCCTTTCAGGAGACGGTTGCCACTCAATCCTTCGGGTGGACTTTTGCTTAGCTTCCGATACTTCCGGACCTCGAGACACCCGAACCCTGACCCGTCTCTACTTCTGTCCTTAGTCATCGCTCAGCTAAGTTGCTTAGTCCCTCGGACCAAGACTTCGTGCCCAAACCCTAGGTCCAGGACTTAGGTGCCCAACCCTTGGCCATGTCTTCGTGCCTAATTCCCCGAACCAGGACTTCGGTGCCCAACCCTCGGCCAAGTCTTCTTGCCCAGTCCTCCACCAGGACTTAGTGCCCACCTTCCGAGTAGGTCTTCTGTGCCCAGCCCTTTGCCAGGACTTAGTGCCCACCTTCCGAGCAGGTCTTAGTGCCTAGCTTCACTCACCAGGTCTTAGTGCCTAGGTTAACTAAGACTTTTCTTCCACTTAGGTTACTCCTCCTTTGCTGCCCTTTGTCTGTTCAATGTATCACTGACTTAAGTGTATTGTCAAACATTAAAACACTTAGAGGAGAACATCATTGATGCAACTTGTACCAACACTGTCCTTGTAGTCAACAAGGTTTCCTAGGATTGTGTCAGACTGGAAAAGAAACCATGTCAAGTACTTATGCTTCTCAAAATTCATAATAATTTCAAAGTACTTAATTTTTCAAAATTCATATTTTTCAAAGTACTTATGTTTTTCAAAAATTCTAATATTTTTCTAAGTACCTATACTTAGATTTTCAAAAATGCATAATAATTTTTTTAATTACTTAGATTGTCAAAAATTGCATAATATGTTTGAAAAGTACTGAGATCTTCCAAAAAGGATCAATCTAGTTTTTCAAAAATACTTACATATTTTAAAGATCATTTCTCAAAGTATTTATACCTCTCAAAACTCATAGTATTCTTTCCAAAATACGGTATTTAAAAAAAACAATATTGGTTAGTTTTCTGAGTTCAAGTACTTAGTCTTATGCTATGTTTTCAAAAACTTAAACTAAGTATTTTCAAAAAGATCCAAATGTTCTCATTATTGGTGCAAGTATTTCTGGTGATTTTTTAATGTATGACAAAGGGGGAGAGGTGCGCTTATGTTACAAAATTTTTTCTCCCAAAGATCAAAAATATAGTTTCAAAACTTATATCATTTTTTTGTTTTCTATCCCAAGAGTTAAAGTTTAGCCCTTTAAACCAATCTAAATTAAGTTATTGTCAAACATCAAAAAGGGGGAGATTGTTGGTGCAAGTTGCATCAATGATGTTCTCCTCTAAGTGTTTTAATGTTTGACAATACACTTAAGTCAGTGATACATTGAACAGACAAAGGGCAGCAAAGGAGGAGTAACCTAAGTGGAAGAAAAGTCCTAGTTAACCTAGGCACTAAGACTTGGTGAGTGAAGCTGGGCACTAAGACCTGCTCAAAAGGTGGCCACTAAGTCCTGATCAAGGATTGGGCACTAAGTCATGGCAAAGGGCTGGGCACCGAAGACCTGCTCGGAAGGTGGGCACTAAGTCCTGGTGGAGGACTGGGCAAGAAGTCCTGGCCGAGGGTTGGGCACCAAAGTCCTGGTTCGGGGAATTGGGCACGAAGACCTGGCCGAGGGTTGGGCACCTAGGGTTTGGGCATGAAGTCTTGGTCCGAGGGACTGAGCAACTGAGCTGAGCGATGACTAAGGACAGAAGTAGAGACGGGTCAGGGTTCGGGTGTCTCGAGGTCCGGAAGTATTGGAAGCTAAGCAAAAGTCCACCCGAAGGACTGGGTGATAACCGTCTCCTGAAAGGAGTAGGTGAAAGGCGCGTTCTCGAGGGTGGGAACTTGCGTCGGTTCGACCTAGGGTTTCATGGAAATCCGAAGTCAGAACCAAGTCCTTAAGGTTAAGAATGTGTGTATATTTAGTTTGTATTTTTGTATCTTGCAGGTACCTAGAATGGAAGACAAAGCAGGCAAATAACATACATTGGGGCTGGAATCCAGCCAAGCAGGGCGCCCAGGATGATGGGGGCGCCCCCAGTCAAAGCCTAAAACCCAGTGTTGGGTTGAAAGGCATGAAGCCAAGCGCCTACATTGATGGGGGCGCTCGGGAGGTCTGGGGTGCCTGGGTTTAAAGCTGTTTTGCTACGGTGAGTTCGAAGCAGGAGATTAGCTTTGACTGGGTTCAAGCTAGGCACCTAGGAGGTCCAGGGCACCCTGGTCAGAAGTTTTATCAGCCACGGCGAGGTAGGCGTGGGGATAAGGTTTGACCGAGTTTATAGGGGCGCCCCTGACGTCCAGGGCGCCCCAGGAGCACTATATAAGGGGCCTCGACCCCTCTGCTTCAGACACAATTGTTGAAAGTGATTCTGAGCATTTTGACCGACGACAACACGCTAAAGACGAGGCTCTACGACCGAGAGGCTCTAGGAGGAAGTACGCGGCACTTCGGAGGTCCAGATCGGCCGAGTTTCAAACCCTAGTTGTTCGGTTTGCATTTAATATTCTATACTTACATTGCTATACTTTTGATTGTACTTCTACACTGTAAGACTGGTTTTCTTCGCCTCTGGAAATTATGGAAAGGAGACCAATAGTGGACTCATGCCGAGTACATAGGCCTTGGACGTACTGACCCTGGGGGGTTGGGAACCAAGTAAATAAATCCCGCTTTGTCCTTGTGTTTCTTTCTATTGTATTTTCCGCTGCACTAACACTCTGAGTCCAATACGAACGAAAGTTTTACGAAGTTTCTAGAAAAGTTTTAACGGTCGATATTCACCCCCCCCTCTATCGATGGCACTGGTCCTACAGAAACTTTTAGGTTGAGCAACAACCCTCCCACTGTGACAAGGTGCCGTATGCACATCTTTAGTGACACGAGGTGCAGTGTCCTGTGGTATTACTTTTTGTACAGTTGGTACTACGATTGGAATGCCCCCTTATTTATTCAGAGTAACTCTACACCTGGATTTGTGATTTATTTCATAGTCCCTCAGTCATTCGTGTTAACGAATGTCCTTCAATCCTTAGACTATTAAACCACCTTATTGTTTCCTTAGGATATCCTATGAATATATGCACTAGATTCCAACTTGTCAGTGTCTCTTATCCGCTCATAATCTGAACATAGCCTAGATTGAGCTTTTTCTTAGTCCTCATTTCTATGAACTTAAGAGACTACTGATATAGACAGAATCAAGCATACAAACCATCGCATCCCGGATATACACCCTTGAACAAATTGGCTAACCTTGGTGAGGTTTATCATCTACTTAGTCTAATAGCTTAAGAAACCTTCTTCCTTCCATGTATTGCACTATACTGTTGGGGCACACCAAGTGCATTGAATTGTGATCAAATCTCAATTCTTTGATAAGTAATTTCTACAACCATTCCTAGAGGTATTAACCCTTCGTTTATAAAATAAACAAGATACTTAAAGATACTTCTATTCTGAATAGTCCATATGTCTATAGTTATCATGGTAAACCAATTTGCTACATGTTTTCGGCTTTATGCCCCGAAACTTAAAACAAGCCTCTTTGGTCTTGTTACTTCCCCAATAGGAGTCAAAAGATTCTTAAGGAGGACAAGTCTTTCTTTAACCAATTAACCCTAAGGCCTTTTGGTTGATCTCTTTTGAATTCTACTAGAGTTTAACAAAGCCATTCCTTAGAGACAAAACATGTGTTTAGTTTCACTTGGAAGGAACCTTTCTCTTTCATTAGTTAAGATGATAAACTTTTATTTGCATTTATGGGATCCTTTTGGTTTCATATACTAATTGTCTGACTATGCACTTCAATAGATATTCTTCTATTCCACTTTTAACAAATAAAAGCAATAGAAAATATCTTTATTCTAGAAACTGAACAAAGTTCTTTCCAAAAATTAAGTACATAAAGACAATCTATAAAACCAAAACTATATCAACCTATGTTAAAGACATAAATGAAATAGTAAGAACTCCCACTGCAAAAGTCATCTCCATAGCCATCCATGTAGTCAGCAATATCCTCCTCAGCTAGCCGTCGGGTTTCCTGGAACCCCTGCACAAAAAATGCAGACATGATTAGTGACATCCTTATCTACCCACCAGGTACCGGTAGATATCACCGCTAAACATGTTACAACGACACAAGAAGAAAATATACCTCCGGTCCTACTCTGACGGTGAGGACAATTTGCCTTCCAATGTCCTGACTGCTTGCATACAAAGCACTTGCCTTTCGGCTTCTTTATCCATCCCTGAGGTCCTTGTAATCCTGCTACTTTCTTTGCTTCAGTATGGTTCTCCTTCTTCTTTCCTTTCGGCTTAGAAGTAGGAACTACTTGAGCAATGAAAGCCTGTGGGCTCTGAAGAGAAACCGCCTCTGCTGCCTCAAGTTCTGTCAGAAGTTCTGCCAACGAATATGAACTATTGCTCATATTGTAGCTTAGGCGAAACTTCTCAAAACTTCCTGGTAGGGATTGGAGGATAAGATCGACTTGGGTTTCCCCATCAATCTGAGCTCCAAAATTTTCTATCTCCTTCAGCCAAGTCATCATCTTGAGGGTATGTTCCCTTACGGGCATCCCCTCAACCAAGATGGTAGTGGTCAAGTTCTTTATTACCGACTGCCTAGCGACTCGATTACTTTGACCAAAGAGTTTATCAAGTTCTAATATTTTATTACTGGTAATGGAAGAAGCCTGATTCTGAGGACCTTCGGTCATCTCGTCTGCCTCTAGCCATTTCCTAAAATATTCAAACTATTCTTCGGTATTAATCTCGTCAGGCTTTTCGGTTAAGAACTTGGCAAGATCACACTTAGGTTCCTCGGCAGTAGAAACAAAATCTATATTCAATTCCAATCCATTTTATCACTAGGGGCATTTAATTGGATTTCACTTTGAATTAGGTCTTGTGGGTCTAAGTCCATTTTAAAATCACCTGAGAATCAGAACAATCACACGCTTTAGATTTTTGAAATAAATTGACACCTCAAAACAATTTATTACAAAGAATCTACCAACACCTCAAACACCGAGAATTTCGTATGCCACGATGGTGTGGACGTATATGAATTCTACATTTGTGAGAGGAGATTTTACCCATTAATTTTACTATCTCGTTATCCTATCCTTTTGACAAGTAAAATTAATAGTTGGTCCTCTTCGGCCCTACAAATAATAGCAGTGACTCCGATGGGGAGGATACTTATTATTTATATCTAAGTGTTTACCACCACCCGACACCAAGAAAAATTATTTTGATTATGTGCCTTCCGATGGGGAAGTACACACGCTCATCAATAATTTCCTATAGTCTTTTCTGACCTAGTGATCCGCAGAACAAGCCCATCCGATGGGGAGGAAGACACTCAGATCCGACGCGCAGACTTGTTCACATCACTTTTCAGATTGTAGTGGAGGCCATGGGACCCTTAGGGTCCCTCTCCCACTTAGCTATTTGCATTGAGGTTTTTACATGCATCCACACAACAAGCACACACAAACCAAAATAATAGAATAATGAAAAATCCTAGATTTTTCCAACTATTATGACATTGGTCTTCCAATGCGCCTCTAGTCGTGTCGTCACCTCGCCCACTCCATCCTATCCATGCGCATGCCACCATGAAGGAGTCCCCGAGCCGAGATGACTTGCTAACTAATTTACATCCATTGATCCTAAACTCCACGAAGGAGTGTACATGTCATCTAGATCAAATGTAAATAGAAAGCTTGGCTAAACACGTGCCATATTTAATTACAAAATCAAATAGCTTATCTAGCCTCGTCAACCCTGAGGATTCAAATAATTACATCAAGCACAAACAATCATATACTCACAACAAAATTTGCCATAATAGTTGGAATCTAGTGCCTGCAATACAAAGTTAGTCTATGTACATCCAAAATATTATCTAGCAAACTAACGTACATGATAATGTGCAAGAAAATTAACCGAATCCTTAAACACACAAAATCGGAAACACAGCTCTGATACCAATTGTTGGTTATCTCTTGGCGGTTTCCAGACAACCACGTGGTCGTATCTGAGAGACCTCTCTATAGCCACGATTAAAAATTTAATCCGAATAGAGAACCATCACTATAACGACCGATTCGTCGTCGTGTTAGTTAGTCCAAGTTACAACTTAGCCACAAAGGCTTTGTAACATTCCGGATTAGCTAACCACGGAAAAGATGACGATTTGGATCACCGATTTTTGTGTTTATCTTCGAGGTCCAGTTAATTATTATTATCTAAGATTTCAAATCTAAATAATAATTAATCACACATGAAATGACAAGGCAAAGCATGATAGCACAATAGAACATAACATAACGAAAACTGAGCCCGGGAGAATTATACCTCGCCGTTTACCTCGCAGTCTTCTATCCTATGTCCCAGCCCACTTGGATGTCGTGTGGGCGACGATCTCCCAAGTGATGAAGTCACCAAGGAACGCAAACCAATCCTTCTTCTTCTCCTTCCCTTGCGCCAAGAGACAAAACCCTAGGGCAAGGGTTTTGCTTCTCCACCCGGCGACCCTTCAAGGAGAAGATCAAGGTGAAGTCGAAAGGATGGGTTCCTCTCCTTCACCACCACCACGCCAACCTCATTCTCTTCTTCCTATCTTGCGGTAGCAACACCACAAGGAAGAAAACCTCTCGGCACCTCCCTTTTCCGGTGACAAACACCAAAAGAGAGGAACCTCCCTCGCCGGCGCACCTCGCTTTTCTTCCTTTGCTTCCACACGCCACAGCCGGAGAAGAGGACTCCTCTTCACCTCGTGCACGTCCTCAGTCGAGGCCAGGAAAGAAGGAAGCAAAAAAAAGGAGGAAAGGACTTCCTTACTCCTTCAATGCCGGCGCCGACTCCTACCCTTTGCCGCACGCCAAACTTCTCCTCCCTCCCTTCTTGCCGCACGCCACCAAGGTATGGACAAGCTCCTCCCTTTCTCGGTCATCCGCATCGACCTCAAAGGAGCGAAGAAGAAGACACGAGGAAGAAGGGCCGAGCCCTTGTCTTCCTATGGTTGTCGGCGCCCAAGGGTGTAGAGGAGCGGAGGATTAGAGATTAGTGAGAGGGAGAGAGAGAGGTGAGGTTTATATAGGGGTTTAGTTAGTTTAATTGGGAAAAAAAATTCCAATTAAACTTGGATTGATTCCTATAAAATTTATATAGAATAATTCCAAAATTAATCTCATGATTAATTCCTTTATTCTATCCAAAGTTTTATAAATGGAATAATTCCATAATTATTCCTTAATTAATTTCGAGATTTATTAATCCCAAATTAATTCTTTTATTAATCTTTGATTAATTATTCAATTAATTTCGAAATTAATAATTAATTCGAAATTAATTCTTAATTAATCCGGCCTTTTATCATGACTCAAATGGGGCTTTATTGGGCTAGGATAGGGACCATGAAGAGGAGTTGGTTCTTGACCCTCTAATGGATCCAAACTCGATCCATTAAATGGAGATCCATTCCACCAAAGGATTCCATTGTACTTCCTCACCAACCCCATATTTACATATGGGCTCCACCTATTACAAGCCGTCCATCTCCCCGTGTTTAAGATATCGCATGCCCGATAATTAATTCAATTTACTGATAATCAAATTAATTATCTTCTTGATCTTTGTTTAGTACCACTCAACCTTTTTCACCCTGCCGGACCATAGTCCACTTGCAAGATTTGGCATGGCGAACCTCTTGAGCTCACCAAGGGGGCATCATCACCCCGACTCTCCAGGACACGGATTTCATCAATAATTCAATGACACATCATATTATTAATATTATTTCTCAACTTACCGGGTCTATCGATCTAGCAGAATAGATCTCGCCCATTGGTAAATCAAAGAAACAATTATTAATAATATATGCCCGCCATTATTTCAGGATTCAGAGATCGTACTCCATAATAGCATCCGAGGTCTAATCCAATTTACTAAGTCAGTACAAAAATTGGATGACCTCTCTTTTGGTCCTACTCAATGTACACAAAGTACACTAGTGTAATCCCATGGTTAAGATAAACCACACCCGATTACACTACAACCATTCCGATTGATTTGTCCAACTCGATCTCGGTTGTGAGCCTCTTTCTTATGCTTCGGCAAGGTACTCAGAACATGATCTTCTGTGCGACACCACGCACCATGTTATCTTCAATGCCAAGCATTAGACGTTTAGTGCACATACCAATATAAACATAAGCCTGAACATGCACTGTGTAATTTCTGTTTCTCTTTAAAATGTAGATGTATCCATAACCAAAAGTCAAAGCTTTTAGTATACATCCTAACACGTTTGTCGAAATAATATATGCTGCACATCCCGCAAACCGTAATTTTCCAGATAGGGCAATGTCTTCTATGCCTTTTTTGACTTTCCCGTTTGCAGCATTGGCAATTGATGTGTTCTCCATTGATCTCCTCATTGACTTCCCATAAGTGGTGACTCTCATATTGCTTTTGTGAAACATTGACTTGAGCCCTGGGGAAGAGGGGCATTTTGCAAGAAACTGCCCTCATGAAAAGAGGAATGTAAAAAGAGTTGCCATGTTCGAGCAACTCAACCTTCCTGAAGACTGTGAAATCGTCACCGTAGAAGAAGGTGAAGATCAAAGTGATGCTATCTATAACATCTCGGAAGGGGAAGACAATATGGAAGACCTTCATAACGGGCTAAATGCTTTAGTTATGGAACATATATATATGCTCAGAGAAGAAGGCTGATCTTGGTGGATCGGGCCAAGCTCGGGATAATAGTATCCTCCCCAACGGATTCACTGCTATTAATTGTAGGGCCAAAGAGGACCAACTATTAATTTTATTTGTCAAAAAGTTAGGTTGATAAGATAATAAAATTAATGAGTAAAACCTCCTCTTACAAATATAGAATTCGTATACGTCCACACCATCGTGGCATACGATATTCTCAATGTTTTGAGGTGTTGGTTGATTTCGAAATTTCTTGTTTGAGGAATCAATTTATGTTTGAAATCTAAAGTATGTGATTATTGTGATTCTCTGGTATTTTCAAAATGGATCTAGACCCACTTGATTTAATTCTAAGAGAAAACCAACTTAATGCCCCTAATAATAAGGATTGGAAATTAAACCTGGACTTTGTCACAACTACCGAGGAATCCAATTGTGAGCTTGTCGAGTTCTGTACTGAAAAGCTTAGCGTGATTAATGATGAAGAGGAGATGGAATATTTTAGGCAGTGGTTAGAAGCAGATGAGATGGCTCAGAGTCATCAACATTATGCTTCTTCCATTACCAGTGATAAAACATCCAAACTCGACGAACTCTTCGGACATCATAATCGGGCCGCTAGGCAAGAGGTCATGCGAAACTTGACGACGACCACCATGATTGAGGGTATGCTTGTGAGGGAACATTTTCTCAAAATGATGGCTTGGCTAATGGAGATGGAAATCCTTGGAGCAGAAATTGATGGGGAAACCCATGTTGATCTCATCCTCCAATCTTTACCAATGAGTTTTGAGAAGTTTCACCTATGCTACAATATGAACAAGCATACATATTCGTGGGTGGAACTTCTGACCAGTGTTCTGAAAATCGGACCGGACCGGCCGGTCAGACCGGTTGAACCGAGAACCGATCAGATTTCCAATCTGAGTTAACTCTAAAAATCGGCTACTCAAGAACCGGGTGTGAACCGTTTTGAACCGGTCGAGAACTGGTGAACCGGGCAAACCAGAAAAATCGGTTAAACTGGCTTGGTTTATTTTATTTTTCATTTTTTGATTTTTTTTCCCTTTTGTAGTTTTATTTTCTTGCTGAAAAATGAAAATTGAAAAATAAAATATCAAAAACCTAGTTGGCTTTCACCCAATGTCCCAAACGAACAAACCTGTTGTTTGCTTGCAAGAGAGCCACCACCGCTAGCCTCTCGTCGTGTTGCCCTGCCTCTGCTAGCCTCGTCCCGCTGCCAACCTCGTTGCATCGTCGTGCTGGCATACGAAGGCAGCAGTATATGACATATTTGGAAAAGTAATTTTGCATGTGCTTTGCTAGTGTCTTCTGTTTAAGTGTTTAATGGTGAACAAATACTATCGTGATATAATTTTAACTTCTAATAAGATTCTTCAATTCATATTTATATTTATTGAATCCAATGATTTTAAACTTGAATTTTTCTTTGAAACTAACCATTTTTTCAAGAATACTGTGCTGAGTTGCTAACAAAAATATATCACATGCTCGACCTAGTTGATCCAATCTTGAAGAAAGTAGTTGGATAAGTCGTTAGTTTCATATATTTATATAAATACATGATTTATTATATACCGATTATATCCCGGTTGGACCCCCGATTAAACCGGTTGAACCTCTAAACCTCTGAACTCTTGCCTTGACCGGTTCAATGTCCGGTCGGGTTTTCGGAACCTTGCTTCTGACAGAACTCCAGGCGGCAGAAATGTTTTCTCCTCAGAATTCAAATACTTTCATTGCTCAAGGGGTTTCTACTTCTAAACCAAAAGACAAGAAGAAGAAGAAACAAGCTGGTGCAAAGAAAGTGGCAGGATTACAGGGACCTCAGAGTCGCGTGAAGAAGCCGAAAGGCAAGTGCTTCGCGTGTAAACAGTCTGGACATTGGAAGGCGAACTGCCCCCACCGTCAGATGAATAATTCAGTTATATCATTTTCTTTTGTCGTTTTAACATGTTTAGCGGTGATATCTACCGGTACCTAGTGTATAGATACAGATGCCACTAATCATGTCTGCACTTCTTTGCAGGGGTTCCAGGAATCCCGACGACTAGCTGAGGAAGATCACCATGGGATATGCTACGGAGATGGCTACTATTGCAGTGGTAGTTATTTATTTGACTTTAGATAGGAAAATAAAGTTTTGATTTTAAGAAGATTTCTTTTATGTACCTATTTTTTTTGGAAAGAACTATGTTTCAGTTTTTGAAAATATAAAGGATAGATATTCAATTACTTTGTGTTAGTAGAAAGATTATTTGTTCAGGTACATTGATAAGAAATTAGTACACTTTAGAACCATAACCTCCCATGATACGAATATATGTTAATACCTCATCATCTAAACAAAATAAGAGATAGGTTCCTTCCGAGATAAACCAAACATATCTTTAAGCATCTAAGGCTTGGACGTATTAACCTTAGTAGGATTCAAAGGTTGATGGCCAATGGGACCTTGGGTTCGTTAGTGGTGGAAGACTTCCTAACCTTTGAATCTTGCTTGGAAGGTAAGATGACCAATAGGCTTTTCAAGGCCATAGGGTATAGAACCAAAAGTATGTTGGAATTGGTTCATTCTGATATGTGAGGTCCTTAGTCTATCCAGGATAGAGGTAGCTTTGAATCTTTGTCTATTTTATAAACTATTATTCAAAGTATGGGTACATTTACTTGATGTATCACAAGTCTGAATGCTTTGATAAGATCAAAGAATTCATGGCTGATGTGGAGAAATATCTAAGTAAAAGTATCAAGACACTATGATTGGATCATGGTGGCAAGTACCTCTTGGGAGAGTTTAGAACTCACTTATCAGAGGTTGGGATTCAATCTCAATTGTCTATACCCGGTACACCCCAACAGAACGGTGTAGCAGAGAGAGAAGAAATATGACTCTTATGGTAATGGTTAGGACAATGATGAGCTGCTCTGAGTTGCCGGATTCGTTCTGGGGATATGCTCTGGAAATGGTAGTGTACATACTTGATACCATCTAGGTCAGTACCCTCTACTTCCATAGAAGTGTGGACTGGGCAAAAGCCTAGTCTAAGACATATTCGGATATCGAGTAGCTCAGTACATGTGCTGAGAGAGGATACTGATAAGTTGGAATCTCGTGCGCTTGTTCGTAGGCTATCCTAGGGGAACGAAAGGTGGTTCTATAGTCCTAAGGATCAGAGGGGCATCGTTAGCATGAATACCTAATTCTTAGAGGAAGACTATGTGAGGAACCACAAGCCCATGAGTATAAAATTATTTTGAAGGAATTAAAAGGGGACACACTGACCTTAATACCAACTGTACAAGAGGATATACCACAAGTCACTGCACCATGTGTCATAGAAGATACACAGGTGGTACATCATTGTAGTGGGAGGGTTGTTAGGCAACCTGAAAGATTTATGTTCTTGGAAGGGTCTTCGGACTTGGTCCCTGGTGACCATGAATCAAGATCCCTAGACCTATGATGAGGAACATTCGCTCTGATAAGATAATCCAGTCATATGGATTTGTTCAAAGGCCTAATGATATCTGTGTATATAAGGTATGTGACGGAAACGTAGTGGTATTCTTGTACTATACATAGATAATATTTTGTTGATTGACAACAATAACAAAGTATTATTAGACGTAAGGGTATGGTTGTCCAAGAAGTTTGATATGAAGGACTTGAGAAAAGTGGAACACATCCTTGGGATCAAAGTTCTAAGGGATCACCAGAAAAGGATGTTGTGCTTATCCCATACTTTATATAAAGGCATTGTCATAGCTCATTTTAGCATTAAAACTCCAAGAAAGGTTTTGTAGTTTTCAGCCATGGAGTACCTCTATCTAAGGAGATGTGTCCTAAAACATCGAAGGAGATAGAGGAGGTAAAGGTGGTTCCTTATGCATCGACTGTAGGAAGCCTCATGTAATGCTATGTTGTACATGAGACCGAATATTTATTTTGTCATGGGCATGGATAGCAGATATCAGACTAACCAGGTCAAGGAAATTAGACTATGGTAAAAGCATATATTAGTTCCTGAGAAGGAGTAGGGATTATATTCTGGTTTACCGGGCAGACCAATTATTCCCTATGGGTCATACGGATACAGATTTCCAATATGATAGGGGCAAATATAAGTATTCCTCGGGGTTTTAAGTTCACTTGAGGAGGTAGTGTTAGTGATATGAGAAAAGTGTCCTAAGGCAATCGCCTTATGATTGTAATCATTTATTTTAATAAATGAATATTCACTATTTGAGTATACATGTTTATGTATTTGATTGAGATCATAAACTCATTTACTGAATGTCCGCAATACAATTCACAGCATGAGAGAATTTGTGATGAATTCACAACTAGTGATTATCTCTACATGTGTAATTGTGAAGTATTGAAATTGTCTTATATTGATAAATACGACACTATCAATTCTATTGAACTAGCATGGTTATTCTTATCAGCTGATTTCACTGCTGTGACATTGGATGTCGGAGATAAACATGAATGCTAGTTAAGGGACTATTCATTGGAGTGACTGGCTGTAAAACTTCATATGGTAGTCTATATATATATATGTCAATGAAGTTCTTACTGCAGCTTAAGTACGATGTTCCTTTGACTTGCGGTGTTTAAGTCATCTTGGTCATGGAGACTTATACTTTGACATCTTAAGCAAGCATCTCCAAGGAGGTGTTGACCCAGGATGATTGGGTATAAGCCGAAGTGCCCGAAGATGTTTGAATAGCCTACAAAGGATTCACCACTCCTTGCGAGGAGATGTATACCCAAGGCCTATCGTCGGATTGTTACTCGAAGCCTCTGGCCAGAGCATGACATGTTAAGAGTATGAATCTCTTAAATACATGAGAGTAATTTGAATCCGTAGGATGAGAAAACATTACTTGGGCTAGGTGTGATGTAGTCAGCCTAGTGGGGACTGACACATATAGACCATGTCCTCAACCAACTGGGTATAAGATGGTGAAGGGAATGGGGCACGATTCATTATAGTTGCTGAAGGGTTTCAGAATTGTTTCTGAGGTCAACCGTTGATCTTTTGATTAATTGGGGATCATGATGTACTACTAGGTGTCACTCATGATCGTTCTATAATTGATTAATTATAGACGACCAACATAAATCGAAAGCCTATTTAGTCACACGCACTACGAGTAATCCGAGGGATTTAAAACGAGTTGAAAATTGGATTTTCCAATCAAGAGAGATTAGGTTTGGTCAAATCTGAATTTTTCAGAGACGCATCGGAAGCGTAAAATAGCTAAGTCTTTTGAAGACTTAATAGATGAATTAAATAAGTTTAATTCATTGGGGCGTGGCTTGGATGGGCCGGCCAAAGAGGGTCTCCATCCTCTTTGCTGGCCGGCCACAACAAAGGGAGAGAACCAAGTTTTTGGTTCAATTTATAAAATAAATCAAGTGTGATTTGTTTTATAAAATTATGGATGATATAAAGTTTTATGTAATAAACCAATGTTTGGTTTATTTTTCATGGAAATTAAAATGAACCATGGATTGGTTTATTTTATTTTATAAAATCAATCATGGATTGATTTACCATGATAAGAAAATTTATTCCATAAGAAAAAAGGAGACTTGGTCAGTTTTTATCATGAATTAAAATATGAGAAAACTTGGCATGATGGAATAAGTCATAGAAAATTTATTCCATAAGAAAAAAGAGACTTGGCGGTTGAGAGGCCACTATATAAAGGACCCAAGGCAAGACTTGGAAATCAATCGAACTATTCTTGTCTGGGCTCTCTCCCTCTCCTCCCTTCTTTCTCTTGGCCGGCCACAAGGCTCTTCTCCCTTCTTCTTGCCGTGAGCACAAGGAGAAGCACCGAGGCGACAAAGTTCTTCCGTTGGGACGATCTTCCTCTCCGGCCATTATCACCTTGGGATTGGGCGCAAGTCATTTTCCTCCTTCTCGCCGGAATTGTGATTCCGACCAACCTTGGTAGTGAGTTTTTTCGATGTGATTACTTCTCTCTTGGTTTTTCTTGTCGCGTTCTCTGAGAATCTAGTAGTTCTCGAGAACACGAAACTCGTGGCTTTGCGAAGTCATCCCGAAGATACTCGGCGTGGACGCGAATAGAGGCGGAGCTTCCGAGGGAGGCTTACGGTTGGATCTCGTCCCTTCCTTCGAGTTACGCGAGGTATTAAGTAAATTAGTTTATGTTTCTGTAAAAATTTTAAATATATGATCATGTCTACACAAGATAAAGTTGCATGCTTGGATGTGTGGTTAAATAATTTGAGAAATTATTTATGCTAAACCTTCCGCTGCACGTAATTAATTTTAAAATTACGAACCCGCATCCATGTCAGCATGCACCCGGTCCCAACAGTGGTATCAGAGCCGGTTAGTGTTCGACATAATCATATAATTCTTTTGCGGAAAACTTTGTCATGATCTCAATTTTGGAAAAATTTTCAATTATGGAAACTTTCCAATTATGGTAAATTTTCGATTTAGGAATTTCAAAGTTTGGAAATCATCATGAAATTTCGCAAACTTTTGAAATATCCCTGTTTATGAAATTTTATGATATTGTGAAAACTTTCCATTTTTGAACTTTCCAATTTTGGAAATTTTCTAATTTGAATACGTAGTTTTCTTTTACAGAAACTTACAATTATTCTGAAAACCTTTTATTTTTGGAAACTTTCTATTTATGGAAAGCTCGCAATTTTGGGCACTTTCTTTCAAGAAAGTCTAGACAAATTATGGGAATATTAATTGGCATTTAAATTCATAATTGGAAATTAAATTATTTACAAAATTCTTTATTTTGGATTAAGCCTCGGGGAGCCGTCCAATTTAAAGTTAGTTGTTATAATTAAATTTCCTAAATTGAATTTAAACTGTCAAATGTTTAATTTGGATTGAGCCTCGGGGAGCCGTCCAAATTATATTATCAATAAATTCTTATTTTGGATTGAGCCTACGGGAGCCGTCCAAATTAAGTTATTAATATTAATTTTCCATAAATAAAATATGTGATCAAATCTTGGAAATTTTGAGGTAATTCTCAAACGATAATTTCCTTATTTGATTTATGAGGTGATGCTCTTACATATTATTGTCTCCAAAATTAATTAGGAAAATTGTTTCCTATAGAATATATTTCCTTAAATAAGATTTTCATGAAAATAATATGTGGTTGAATTAAGGGAATCTGTCTCTTAATTTAATAAGATTTGATTTAGAGAAATCAAAGTCTTAAACATATTATTTCCGAAATTGATTATGATAATTTAGGAAATTGTTTCCAAAAATAATTTCTTGAATAAAGTATGAAATTAGAATTAGGAAATCCAGTTCCTAATTTAATTAATGAGACTTGATAAATTAAGTCACATACATACTTTATTAAGGAAATCGTTACTACATGACATAATTATATGTCATGAATGTGCTTAAAAGAAAAAGATGAGACCCAAAACCCCTTACAAAATATTAAGGCCAACATCTTCCATTAATATGGTTAGAACCGGAGTTTTGTTTTTCATTTGGGTTGATGGACACATCCATACCCGGCTTGAACCTCAACATGTTCAAACCATGGAATTAGTTTATGATTAATATAGTTGGAGTCAGAGGTCAATCCTTAGTTTTGGTTGTTGGACACATCCAAGCCTGACTAAACGGTTGAATGAGCTCCAACCATATTAAAACTATTTCTTGATTAATGGGTCAGCCTTAAGCTTGGAGCATCGATTTGTTGTGCCACAGCCAAGGTCGATGTAAAGAGAGGTGCAGTTGGGTGCTATGTATATTGTTGCAAACTTGTTAATGAGTTAACAACCCAATGATATATGCAAACATTCAATTAGTTGATAGCATAATGTGATAGTTACATATGTGTAATATGTAATTGGTATAATTACCTACCTTTATAGCTAAGAATAACTTGATGGACTCCAGCCATGGTTGTTCTTATCTATGGTTGGATATCAACCTATTTGGAGATGTTTCTACGATCTCCCGAATTGATAAAAAGGGTTATTTAATTCAAAAAATAAATACGATTTAATTAATGTATATTGATGCATTCTTTATCATTCTCATCACATAACCTCAATTTGTATTTCTAGGATAATCACCTGATCATGTCTTCTCTAAATTTGTGTTTCATTTTGGATACCAATAAGTTAACTAAGGCCAAAAGGATTGAAAAGGCACTAAAAGGCACTTGCCATCACTGCGGCAAGGAGGGCCACTGGCAAAGAAACTGCAAGGTTTATCTTGAGTCCTTGAAGAAGAAGGCATCCGATGCCCCATCCTCTTCAGGCATCTTCGTTATTGAATGTCACTCTATTTCCTCGTACACTTGGGTACTTGATACTGGGTGTAGCTCACATATATGTAATGACATACACGGGTTAAGGAATAGAAGAAGACTCGTCAAGGGAGAAGCGAATTTGCGAGTTGGAAATGGAGCAAAGATTGCTGCTATTGCCATCGGAACATATTTGCTAAAGCTCCCTACTGGACTTGTCTTAGAATTGGATAATTGTTATTTTGTTCCTTCGTTAATAAAGAACATTGTATCTATTTCATGCTTGAATGAAAAGGGTTACCATTTAACTTTTACTAACAATTGCTGTTACATAACTTTAAATGGTGTTCTTTATGGGACCAGAACTTTATGCAATGGTATCTACACGTTAGATTTATCCGATGACGTTTTCAATATCGAAGTTAGCAACAAACGTGCTCGAATAGATAATCAAATAGACTCCTATACGTGGCATTGTCGTCTTGGCCATGTAAGCAAGAAACGCATGACCAAATTACACCGATGTGGAATTCTGGAATCATTTGAACCTGGTTCATTTGATACATGCGAATCATGCTTAAAAGGCAAGATGACCAAATTACCCTTTTCCAAAAAAGGTAAACCAGTGGGAGAATTGCTTGGTCTAATACATACTGATGTATGTGGACAAATGTCAACTCTTGCACAAGGAGGCTATAGCTACTTCATTACCTTTATCGATGATCACTCACGATTTGGGTATGTGTTCTTAATGAAACACAAATCTAAAGCTTTTGAGAAATTCAAAGAGTTCAGAAGTGAAGTAGAGAAACAGCTTGGCAAAAGTATTAAGATACTTCGATCCGATCGGAGTGGTGAATACTTAAGTCAAGAGTTTCAAGATTATCTTAGGGACAATGGGATATTGTCTCAATAGACTCCGTCATATACACCACAGCATAATGGTGTATCTGAGAGGCGTAACCGAACCTTGATGGACATGGTTAGATCTATGATGAATCATGCAACTCTTCCAAAATCCTTTTGGGGCTATGCGCTTAAGACAGCTATTTACTTGCTAAACAGAGTCCCGACCAAGGTAGTCTCTACTACTCCATATGAGACGTGGAATAGTAAGAAACCTCATTTATCTCACCTAAAGATATGGGGTTGTCCTGCTTATGTAAAGCGTACTGTATCAGACAAATTGGATGCTAAGTCTGATAAATGTCTATTTATTGGATACCCTAAGGAAACGAAGGGTTACCAATTCTATCATCCCTTGGAACAAAAGGTGTTTGTTTCAAGGCATGCTATATTTCTAGAAAAAGAATTTCTTTTACAAGAAAACAATGGAGTAGCATTGAACTTGAAGAAGTTCACGAAACTCCAATAGACATTATAGAGACACCTAGTCTAGACCCACAACCAATAACTCATAATGATGAGCTATCAGTTGAACCTAAAACAACACCACTTCTTCGTAGGTCTGATAGGACACGCAATATTCCAGAGAGATATAGATTTCTCATAAGTAAATCGAATGACGTGTTACTCATTAACGATGACGAACCTATCAGTTATGAAGATGTTCTAAAAATTCAGAAAGGGATAAATGACTTGAAGCCATGAAGTCGGAAATGGATTCCATGTACAAAAATCAAGTATGGGACTTGGTTAACCCACCTGAAGGGATTAAGCCCATAGGGTGCAAGTGGGTTTTCAAGAAGAAAACCGACATGAAAGATAATGTTGTTACCTTTAAGGCTAGATTAGTGGCAAAAGGATATCGTCAGAAACAAGGAATTGATTATGACGAAACCTATTCGCCAGTAGCTATGCTTAAATCCATTCGGATGCTCCTGGCCATAGCAGCTCATTATGATTATGAGATATGGCAAATGGATGTGAAAATAACTTTCCTTAATGGAAACCTGCTTGAGGATGTATACATGATACAACCTGAAGGTTTCACATCGGTCAATAAAACCAAAGTATGCAAGCTTCGACGATCCATATATGGACTAAAGCAAGCATCCAGGAGCTGGAACATCCGTTTTGATGAGACAATCAAAGAGTTTGATTTCTCACAAAATCTTGACGAACCTTGTGTGTACAAGAAGGTTAGTGGGAGTGCAGTCGTATTCCTGGTGTTATATGTCGATGACATATTACTTATAGGAAATGATATATCAGTCTTACAGTCAGTTAAAATTTGGTTGTCCAAAACTTTCTCCATGAAAGACCTGGGAGAAGCAACCTATATCCTTGGGATTAGAATCTATAGAGATATATCAAAATGGTTGCTTGGTCTTTCGCAGTCTACATATATAGACCGAGTGCTAGAAAGGTTTAGCATGTCGTCAGAAACAAGGAATTGATTATGACGAAACCTATTCGTTAGTAGCTATGCTTAAAGGATATCGTCAGAAACAAGGAATTGATTATGACGAAACCTATTCGCCAGTAGCTATGCTTAAATCCATTCGGATGCTCCTGGCCATAGCAGCTCATTATGATTATGAGATATGGCAAATGGATGTGAAAACAGCTTTCCTTAATGGAAACCTGCTTGAGGATGTATACATGATACAACCTGAAGGTTTCACATGGTCAATAAAACCAAAGTATGCAAGCTTCGACGATCCATATATGGACTAAAGCAAGCATCCAGGAGCTAGAACATCCGTTTAGATGAGACAATCAAAGAGTTTGATTTCTCACAAAATCCTGACGAACCTTGTGTGTACAAGAAGGTTAGTGGGAGTGTAGTCGTATTCCTGGTGTTATATGTCGATGACATATTACTTATAGGAAACGATATATCAGTCTTACAGTCAGTTAAAATTTGGTTGTCCAAAACTTTCTCCATGAAAGACCTAGGAGAAGCAACCTATATCCTTGGGATTAGAATCTATAGAGATAGATCAAAACGGTTGCTTGGTCTTTCGCAGTCTACATATATAGACCGAGTGCTAGAAAGGTTTAGCATGTCAGAATCCAAGAAAGGTTACCTTCCCATCAGGCATGGGATCAACCTTTTGAAGTCTATGTGTCCGCGCATAGAAGACGAGAGGATTTGCATAAATAAGATTCCTTATGCATCCGGGATAGGATCTATCATGTATGCTATGTTATGTACTAGGCCCGATGTATCGTATGCTCTGAGCGTCACAAGCAGATACCAGTCTGATCCAGGAATGGATCATTGGGCGGCTGTCAAGACAATCCTCAAGTACTAGAGAAGAACTAAGGATGTGTTCCTAATATATGGAGAATGTGATATGGTAATACGTGGGTATACAGATGCCAGTTTCCAGACAGATAAGGATGACTCCAAATCTCAATCCGGATACGTATTTATTTTGAATGGAGACGCAATAAGTTGGAAGAGTTCTAAGCAAGACACCGTAGCGGATTCTATTGGTGCAGGAAGCACCATATCGAACCTTGTTTTGATATTGGCAAAGGATTCAAAGTTATGTACCATTTGTGATCTAACATTGTTCACTGAGTGTGCAGAAAAAGTCCTAGCGAAGGGCTGCTAGGCACCTGGCGAAGGACAGCCAGGAAACAATGTCCTAGCGAAGGGCTGCTAGGCACTGGCGAAGGACTGCCAGGAAACAAAGCCCTAGCGAAGGACTGCTAGGCACTGGCGAAGGAATGCCAGGGTAAAAAGCCCTAGCGAAGGACTGCTAGGCACTGGCGAAGGAATGCCAGGGCAAAAAGCCCTAGCGAAGGACTGCTAGGCGCCAGGCGAAGGATAGCTTGGGACTGAAGCCCTAGCGAAGGAATGCTAGGCATCGAGCGAAGGATAGCTCAGTATCCAAGACCTAGCAAAGGACCGCTAGGCAAAAGTCCAACCAAAGGAGCGATTGGCATCAGGTACATTCTCCTGAGAGGAGTAGGTGAGGACGCGTTCCCCGTCGAGGGAACAGTAGGCGTCGGTTCGACCTAGGGTTCCATTTTGGGAGACCCAAAGTCAGAACCAAGACAACTAAGGCTGTATAAACTAATATTTTATTGTTTTATTATGTTTTGGACTAACCTTGGATGCAGGACTGAAGGAACGAATGTCTGCAGCTCAGAGAGCCTCAAAGGAATAAGGCAACAGCTGACCAGGGCGCCCGGAGTGTCCCGGGCGCCCCCAAGGTGAACACAGAACACAAGAAAAGCAAAGCAGCTTCGACAGTGCAACTCCGGGGCGCCCCCGTGCTCCCGGGCGCCCCCGTAATCCCGGGCACCTCCAACGCTCTGGGCGCGCCCAACAGCAAAGCACCGAAGCTCACCCCAGCGAAGCCAAGGGATAAAGTTTGACCCGGTCAACCCGGGCGCCCTCAGCGCTCCGGGCGCCCCGGTCAAGGTCTGATCCCGAATTTGAGGGGATCAGAATTGACCGAGATCGAGACGGATCGACCGCCACGTGGGGGGCGCCCCCGACGTCCCGGGCGCCCCCAGGCCCTATATAAAGGGCCCTCGACCCCAAGGCTCAGCAACACTTCGAATCAACGCTTCTACGCTCTTCTGCTCTCGCGCCTCGCTCCGGAAACTGCCCAACTCGAGCCGACGACGTCCCGCTGCTCCGGAAAAAGTCAACCTACAATCGGACGTCGGTAAAAGAATAGCCTTTTTAATTATTAAAGTTTACTGTGCTATATTTGTAAATCAATCTTTGTAAACTGTTTTTGCGCCTCATATAGAATTGCCCAAAGTAAACGATCAACGATCGTGGGCCTTGGAGTAGGAGTCGACCTAGGCTCCAAACCAAGTAAAAAAGTACTGTGTTCGCGTATTTGCTTTTATCTTCCGCTGTGCAATTGCTCTTTCCCTAAATCCGAACAATTTCCGATATTCACCCCCTCTATCGGTTATCTCGATCCAACAAGTGGTATCAGAGCGGGGTAGTTCAAACTTAGTGCAACCACCAGTTTGAAAGTTTTTCGGATTTACAAAATTTTTAATCTTATTTCTTTTTTTCTAGTTAATCAACACCACTCGATTTTTTTTTTTTGCCTTTTATTTTAAAATAAAAAATATCTGTAGGTGGATTTTTCAAGTTTTAATCTTATTTACGCCTTTTTCAATTTTGAATTCTCATTTTTTCACCATAAGTTAGAATTGTTAAAATAATCAATTTTTAAAAATTTATCATAAACTTTTTTATTATTATTTTAATATTATTTTTTCTCGAAAATCGTGCTACTTTAAGTCGAGCAAATTTTTTTTAACATTAAATTCTTACTTTGTCGTTATTAATCAGAATTGACAAAATCAACATTTTCAAAAATTTGTCATAAATTATTTTTATTATTTTATTATTATTCTGCCTCGAAAGTCGTGTAATATTTTTTTTGGCTATTTTTTTCTTCTCCCGCACTACTAATCCAAGACCAAGTCTTGGTACATATCTATTTTTTCTCTTTGTGTACAAGGTTAAACTAAATGGCCAACCAAGAATGGAACAGTGTCCGTCTACCACTCTTCTCTGGCGAAAACTTCAGAATCTGGAAGGGGCTAATGGAATCCCACCTAAAAGCCCATCTAGAGCTATGGATGATAATCCAAACGGGGTTTATAGTACCTACAGAAGATGGAATATTGATCGCCTGGGATAAATTAGACGAACCAACTCTGAGGAAGATCGAGACAGATGCAAAGGCGACTGCAATCCTACAATGTGATCTAACCAAGGAGCAACTCGAACTAGTAGGTCCATTCAAATGTGCGAGAGAAATTTGGGAAAAATTGATTAACCTTCATCAAGAGATCTCAGAAGAAGAAGAAGATCAGGTAAGCTGTCTTGCACTCTCAGTCCAAGCACAAACAGCTGAACCAGAGTCAGAAGACGAATTGACAGAGACAAAAATGGTAACCAATTTCGAATCTTTTTTTGATTACAATTAAGTAATCAAACAAATACCGTAATGGTCGAGGAAGGTGTAATTTCTATTGTAGGGAAAACTCCAAAAGAACCACCAAACAAGAAGATTCAACCTGTACCTAAGTCTGACTCAGACTCAGAATCTAATGACGAAGGAAGGGATTCTTGGAAACTGGTCTGGTTGGCTCGCGACCGCTACAAAATATCGAAGAAACAATCAAGCAAAAGAAAAATGGCTAGAATCAAGGGGGAGATTCCCAACCAGGAATCAAAAGGTAAATTTACAGTATTTGAAAATTCAATATTTACCTTGAATAATGTGATTGACTCGTATAAATCAGTTAAGGATAATACGTTAGAAAACTTAATTCACAACCATGCTGATTTTAAAAACCCAGAGTTTTATTTTGATTATGATGTAACTTAGATCAATTTTTTGTTTGCTTTAATTGTATGTTGCTTTTATTTTAGTTATTTTTTTAATTAGGATTGGTTAGTATAAGGACTAAATCAGTTAATTAAAATTTGAACAACATAGTATTGGGTGGAGGTGAGATGATAGTACGTTAGGGAAGCCATCTTGGTGGAACTAGCCGAAGCTACCGATCCAAGACCCAAACTAGTTAGACCAGAATTTTTCAAAAAGTAATTTTGAAAATGAAATTTCACTAAAAGGCTTTGTCTAGGAAAGGGTTGATGATCCAATAAGGCTACGGCCAAAGAAGGCCTAGTGCCTCACCAAGACCTGGAAGCCAATTTTTGAAATTCAAATTCAAGTTACTTCTTGTCAAATTCAAATCTAACACAAATTTCAATTGATCTTAGACTCAACTACTTTTTCAAAATAAAGTTAACATTCATTAAAATAGTTTTCAAAGTTAATTCAATTTTTCAAAATAAATCTTTCTATTAAAATATTTATCTCACAAAACCCATAAGGTTAACATGTTTGATCACGTAGAACTGGGTGAGATATCTAGGACGTAAAAGAATATGTCACTATCCTTCTAAATAAAACTCAAAGTTCTTTCAAAAGTTATTGAAAATTATCTCTAGTTTTCAAATTAACTCTGTTTACTGTACCCTACTTTTTCAACTCTAACAGTTTTTTCAAAATATTGAATTTCATGTTAAATATCACAATAGACTTGCTTTAAAGAGAATCTAGGGCTTTTTTGATTCAGTCATTGATTGGTCAAACATAGTCAACATAGTCAAACCCTAGTCAACATAGTCAAACCTGGTCCACACTGAAGTCCCTTAAGGTATTTAGATAAAGTCAGACAGTGTCAGATACAGGGGGAGTTTTTTTTCTTTTTTCGAAAAATTCAGATTTTTTCAAAAACCTTATGCTCTAAAACTCACTATCATCTCAAAATAAGGTTTTCAAAAATTTGATTCAAAAACCCTCGTATATTACTATCTCTTTGAAAAATTATCATCATTTCAAAATGATTTTCGAAAACTATGCTATCATTCCAAGTTGTGTTTTCAAAAATTATCTTCTTAAAAATTATCATACTTCAAAGCTATTCTTTTGATTTTGGTAAACCCTAAAGACACAGAGGAAGGTCCACTACATAATCTACTAGGACTCCTAGGATGTGTCAAATTTAGGGGGAGGCTGAATCAAAAGAAGAATTTCTGAAAAGTTTTTATTAATAATTATCTGTTTTGAAATTATTTAATAACATATTTTCATGAACTATATCTTCAAAATCCTTGCTGAAAATATAAGTCTTTCAAAATGCTATTATTGTTGTGGCTTATGAAATTATTTTTGAAATAATATTTACTTGGGTTGGAGAATTTCTAGGACACTTAGGAAAATGTCCTTGTAGTCAACAAGGCTTCCTAGGATTGTGTCAGACTGGAAAAAAAACCTAGTCAAGTAAAATATTATATTTTTCAAAGTCTAATACGGTTCAAAAATTACTTATATTTTTCAAAGTCTAATACGTTTCAAAAATTACTCATATTTTTCAAAGTCTAATACTTTTCTAAAAGTACTTATATGTTTCAAATCATAATTTATCTCAAAAGTACTTGAAAAATCTTTTCTAAATTTTTTTTGAGGAAATTTTTTTTCTTACAAAATATTTTTCAGAACTTCACAATACTCTTCAAAATGGATTTAATCTAGAAATTTAAGCTTTTTGCTGTGCTTTCGAGAATTATACTAAGTATTTTTATGTTTTCAAAACTCATAGGCTCTGATACACAAACTTTCTCCTTAAACTTTTTCCTTTTAAAGAAACTTTATTGAAAACTTCGAGTTGCTCTTAACTAAGAATTTCCTTTGTGATACTCAGAAGTTTTTCAAAATATCTTTGTCAAAACTGAACTTAGAAATGGTCTAAAACAGAAGGAGAAGAATTTCACATTAAGGGGGAGAGAAAGGAAATTTTGTTTAATTTTCTTTAAAAGTGCTTCAAAAATTTCTAAGCATTTCTAAGTATTTCAAAATTTCTTAAGGGCATATTTTTTTCTTAAGTAAAATTCTTCTTAGTAAACAAAATTTGTCTGAGCAAAAACTAGTTGAAAATTTTGGCAAATGTTTCTAAGTAGAGTTTTTTTTGGTGAAAAACTTGTCTAGAAGCTTTACAAATTTTGTTTTTCAAAATACATAAAGTATTTCCAAGCAAATTCGTCTAATTGTGCAAATTATTTTAAAAACAATTTTTTTTTCAATTCTCAAAGTTGATTTTTTTTTTAAATTTGACTTCAAAATTTAGCCTAAGTAAAATTCCTTTTTGCAAAGCCTTGTAAGTAAAAGCTTTTTTTTAAAACAAAATTTAGGTTTGCAAAATGGAAAGTGTAAAAAGTTTTTATGCAAATGCTCTTTAAAACAATTTGTCAAAAAACTTAGAAGTTTTACACAAACTCAAAACTCTCTATTAGAAACCTTTTCGCCCATGTATGTTTTTGATATATGTCAAAGGGGGAGGAAAGGTCAAAGTTAAGTGTTTTAACACAAGAATTCAGGGTTTTAGGGGGAGTATGAGAAATAAAGAATTTTTTTAAATCTATTCTGTTCATACTTCATTGTGTCTTTATCTTTTTGCTTAAACTGTATATGTTTTTTGCTTAACTTTGAATTGTGTTGCCATAAATCAAAAAGGGGGAGATTGTTGTTGCAGGAAGCACCATATCGAACCTTGTTTTGATATTGGCAAAGGATTCAAAGTTAAGTACCATTTGTGATCTAACATTGTTCACTGAGTGTGCAGAAAAAGTCCTAGCGAAGGGCTGCTAGGCACCTGGCGAAGGACAGCCAGGAAACAAAGTCCTAGCGAAGGGCTGCTAGGCACTGGCGAAGGACTGCCAGGAAACAAAGCCCTAGCGAAGGACTGCTAGGCACTGGCGAAGGAATGCTAGGGTAAAAAGCCCTAGCGAAGGAGTGCTAGGCACTGGTGAAGGAATGCCAGGGCAAAAAGCCCTAGCGAAGGACTGCTAGGCGCCAGGCGAAGGACAGCTTGGGACTGAAGCCCTAGAGAAGGAATGCTAGGCATCGAGCGAAGGACAGTGTAGCGACCCGCCTTCTCCTACCTTAGACGGATCGTTACTTTTCTCTACTTCTCAACTTTTATACACGACTAAAAATTGCGGAAATCTTTTTTTTTTTAAACTTTTGAATTCATCTAAGAATGATATTCTAATTTAAGTAGTCATGCATGATATCGTATCACACTTTCCTTCTCAAAACTCGTAGTTGATACTTATTGATCAAGCCTCACCCAACTTAAACTGCCCGTACCAGTCGACTGGTGACGTAGCAGTCGACTGGTACGCCTGTAATCAGAATTACAGGTTTTCGGCTCTTGCTTCTTAAGTCCACCATTCATTCAGTTTCGAGCCATATCAAACTACGACACCATTTCTATACTCTATGTCAGTTTCCTAAACAATTTAGCCAATCAAACGAATCCATAAACTTGAATTTAGGACTTTTATGGAAGAAAATAAACTAAACAAGTTTATATAAACTTTAACAATAGAGTTTGTACCAATCTTGACTCCTATGCATTCATAACGCCAAATACATGTTCTACAACCTTGCTAATGCATTATGAAATGTGATTGCAACTTTTCTAAACATTTTTAAGCAATAAGAACTTGATTCAAAGGGAAATTGATACTATCTTGGCACAAACACCTTTTTCTCTAACAAAGTATCAATATCTCTAACTACTTACACTTCTACTCATCCAAAGCAATCATAAGGATATGTATGCTAAATGAAATGACATGGAATCTTTACTCTAAGAAATTGAGCATGTAAAACTATCCAAAACTCAAATACTCTATAATCTCCATAAGCAAGAACTGGAAATTTGAATAAACTTAAACATTGCAATTCAAATAACTAAATTGTCTCGTCTCAAAGATCTCTCCATAATCAGCCACCACACACACACTCTACTCAGCACCGCCTCGTCGTCTTCCTTCAGAATTGCTTGCCTTTACCTTTATCTGCAATAAGAGGAAATGCATCTATAAGCATAAAGCTTAGTAAATACTATCTAGCTCACAAAAAAACTCGAAATATGCAAACATGCTTCTAGATCAAACTGAACATCATATGAGATACTAATATGCTTGAAAGAAAACTACAAACATGTATAGCTCAAAACATGCATACTCAAGCAATAATAAATCTCAATTTACTTTTCTTTAACTTTTTGAAAACTTTCTTAAACTTTCGAAAACTTTGCTAAAGCATATACTTGAAAATAATAATCACTTGGATCCACTGAAGGCGTAAGTACCATCTCATGCGCGTTCCCTAAAAGGTTGGGGTAGCGAGCCACCAATCCTAATAGAGCAGACCTTGGTCTACCAGGGCCAAGACCTTGGAATTGGACACCTGGATTTCTTTAACGACGCCCTTGGACGCCGGGTACTGGCCTTAGAAAATAAAATAGCTTTTCTTTCTTTTCTTTCTTATCTGTAAATGCCTTGGCATTTTCTCGAGCACCTTGCATGCTAAAATCCCTAAGTCTTGACTTTTGGGGATTTCTGAAGGCCTTGGCCTTTTCTTTTTCTTATCTTTATCTTCTCTTTTCTTTTCTCATAACTTTCTTAGCCCCTAATCTCACATAGGGTGCTTAATCAAACTTATACAAGCATATAATGAACTAAGATTACATGAAAAAACTTAAACAAAAAAAAAGAAATATCTCTTTTAAAAACTTTTTCACAATATTTATCTAATCTAACTTTCTCTCTCTAATAACTACTTTCATCTATTCTAATTTCGCTAAATTTGTTCTTCTTTATCTAACTGCTACTAGCTTACATAATCATACTTCATCAGTACTTCTTCTTCCTCAAGATTCTCACGATCTCATAACTCTATTCCTTATAATTCTTCTTTTATTCTTACTCTTCATTATGCATCTATACAACATATCTCTTCTTTTGCTTTCCACCTTAGTTTAATATTTCTTTTCTACGTTTGCTCATTTTTATCTTATTATCTCTTAAGGACTTTCATCTTTTCTCTAAAACAACGTCAAATTAGTACTTCTCTCGACTTTCTCTTAGGTAAACTCTCTAATAGCTATTCTTTTTGTTGTTCACACTGTTTAACTTCTATGTATAACGAATTCTTTCATTACGCTATATCTAGTCATTTGATTTTCAGCTTTATTATGCTTCATCTTCTTCACTGCTATTTATAGTGTTTTCTTCGCTCCTCCTCTACTATGCTACAGTTCGTAGCTATATTTATCTCCTATCTTTAATTTCAATTTCTACTCATCATTAGTTTTTAATTCGTTTAAATTATTCTCTCAAGTAATAATTAACTTGCATCTCTGCTATCTTATAGCTTTTCACTACTATAGCTTAGTTTTCATCCACATAATCTATTACGCTTTCAATTCTCTTCACTTACTTTCATGCAAAAGCAAAAACTAAAGGGAAATTTCTTTTTCTTTTTTTTTTCTAACGGGAAAAACTTACGGAAAACCGCCTCTTACTGCAGGTGAGCAGTACTTACATTGATATCTTGGACTTACAACCAAGATTGACGTCTAGGTTCGGGAGAAACTTGAGATCTCGGAGAATTCTTCGCGCCTACGCGTTCCTCTCGTCGCGGGGATCCCGAATATAGGAATATCTCTCGGAGGAGAGCCTTGGCCGGCCCTCTTGGCCTTGGTGTTGGTCGGCGTCGCCCAAGAGAGGAGAGGGAGAGGAGTCGCGCGGCTAGGGTGAGGAAGAGAGAAACCAAAAATCCAATTTCCTCTCTTAACTTATCTATTTATACTATCTTTATAAAAAGAATCGTAACTACTCTATAAATATTTTTCTCTCCATCTTTCGTTGTGCTTGATACCCTAGCCTAGCCGGTCGCGCTGCCGCCTGGTCTCGTGCTGGTCGCGGGTTCCAACCCCCTGCTGCCCTTAAATGTTTTTCCTTTTTTAAATATACTAAACGGACTCGGAAAATTCCATAAAAATATTCTAAAAATTCCTAAAAATATCTAGAATATTTCTAAACCATTTTAAAATAATTCTAAGGACTCTAAGAACTAAAAATGGAAATTTTGGGACGTTACAGACAGCTCAGTATCCAAGACCTGGCAAAGGACCGCTAGGCAAAAGTCCAACCAAAGGAGCGGTTGGCATCAGGTACATTCTCCTGAGAGGAGTGGGTGAGGACGCGTTCCCCGTCGAGGGAACAGTAGGCGTCGGTTCGACCTAGGGTTCCATTGTGGGAGACCCAACGTCAAAACTAATACAGCTAAGGCTGTATAAACTAATATTTTATTGTGTTTTGGACTAACCCTGGATGCAGGACCGAAAGAACGAGTGTCTGCAGCTTAGAGAGCTTCAAAGGAATGAGGCAATAGCTGACCAGGGCGCCCGGAGTGTCCCGGGCGCCCCCAAGGTGAACACAAAACACAAGAAAAGCAAAGCAGCTTCGACAGTGCAACTCCTAGGCGCCCCCGTGCTCCCGGGCGCCCCCGTACTCCCGGGCGCCCCCAGCGCTCCGGGCGCCCCCAACAACAAAGCACCGAAGCTCACCCCAGCGAAGCCAAGGGATAAAGTTTGACCCGGTCAACCCGGGCGCCCTCAGCGCTCCGGGCGCCCTCAGCGCTCCGGGCGCCCTCAGCGCTCCGGGCGCCCTCAGCGCTCTTGGTGCCCCGGTCAAGGTCTGATCCCGAATTTGAGGGGATCAGAATTGACCGAGACCGAGACGGATCGACCGCCACGTGGGGGGCGCCCCCGACGTCTCGGGCGCCCCCAAGCCCTATATAAAGGGCCCTCGACCCCAAAGCTCAGTAACACTTCGAATCAACGCTTCTACGCTCTTCTGCTCTCGCGCCTCGCTCCGGAAACTGCCCAACTCGAGCCGACGATGTCCCGCTGCTCCGGAAAAAGTCAACCTACAATCGGACGTCGATAAAAGAATAGCCTTTTTAATTATTAAAGTTTACTGTGCTATATTTGTAAATCAATCTTTGTAAACTGTTTTTGCGCCTCATATAGAATTGCCTAAAGTAAACGATCAACGATCGTGGGCCTTGGAGTAGGAGTCGACTTAGGCTCCGAACCAAGTAAAAAAGTACTGTGTTCGCGTATTTTCTTTTATCTTCCGCTGTGCAATTGCTCTTTCCCTAAATCCGAACGATTTCCGATATTCACCCCCCCTCGATCGGTTCTCTCGATCCAACAGATTCTACCACGGAAGTGGAATATATTGCAGCTTCGGAAGCAGCAAATGAAGCAGTCTGGATCAAGAAGTTTGTCTCAGAACTTGGTGTGGTTCCAACCATTGATGAAGCAATACCAGTTTATTGCGACAACAATGGAGTTATTGCTCAAGCGAAGGAACCAAGGTCTCATCAGCGATCCAAACATGTGCTTCACCGCTATCATCTTATCAGAGAGATTATAAGTAGGAATGATATACAAATTGAGAAAATTCCCACTGAAAGGAATTTAGGGGATCCTTTAACTAAGGCCTTGCCTCAAAGCAAGTTTGAGGGTCATGTTAGAGCCTGTGGTATTGGATACCATAGCAATTGACATTAGGCCAAGTGGGAGTTTGTTAGTGATATGAGAAAAGTGTCCTAAGGCAATCGCCTTATGATTGTAATCATTTATTTTAATAAATGAATATTCATTATTTGAGTATACATGTTTATGTATTTGATTGAGATCATAAACTCATTTACTGAATGTCTGCAATACAATTTACAGCATGAGAGAATTTGTGATGAATTCACAATTAGTGATTATCTCTACATGTGCAATTGTGAAGTATTGAAATTGTCCCTAGTCGATGAATTGATAAATACAGACACTATCAATTCTGTTGAGACTAGCATGGGTTATTCTCTAATCAGCTGATTCTCACTGGCTGGTGACATTGGGATGTCCGGAGATAAACATGAATGCTAGTTAAGGGAACTAGTTCATTGGAGTGACTGGCTGTAAAACTTCATATGGTAGTCTATATATAGATATGTCAATGAAGTTCTTACTGCAGCTTAAGTGCGATGTTCCTTTGACTTGTGGTGTTCAAGTCATCTTGGTTATGGAGACTTATACTTTGACATCTTAAGCAAGCATCTCTAAGGAGGTGTGGACCCAGGATGATTGGGTATAAGCCGAAGTGCCCGAAGATGTTTGAACAGCCTACAAAGGATTCACCACTCCTTGCGAGGAGATGTATACCCAAGGCCTATCGTTGGATTATTACTCGAAGCCTCTGGCCAGAGCATGACATGTTTAGAGTATGAATCTCTTAAATACATGAGAGTAATTAGAATCCGTAGCACGAGAAAAGTTACTTGGGCTAAGTGTGACGTAGTCAGCCTAGTGGGGACTGACACATATAGACCATGTCCTAAACCAACTGGGTATAAGATGGTGAAGGGAATGGGGCACGATTCATTATAGCTGATGAAGGGTTTTAGAATTGTTTCCGAGGTTAACCGTTGATCTTTCGATTAATTGGGGATCATGATGTACTACTAGGTGCCACTCATGATCGTTCTATAATTGATTAATTATAGACGGCCAACATAAATCGAAAGCCTATTTAGTCACACGGACTACGAGTAATCTGAGGGATTTAAAACGAGTTGAAAATTGGATTTTCCAATCACGAGAGATTAGGTTTGGTCGAATCTGAATTTTTCAGAGACGCATCGGAAACGTAAAATGGCTAAGTCTTTTGAAGACTTAATAGATGAATTAAATAAGTTTAATTTATTGGGGCGCGGCTTAGATGGGCCGACCAAAGAGGGTCTCCATCCTCTTTGCTTGGCCGGCCACAACAAAGGGAGAGAAACAAGTTTTTGGCTCAATTTATAAAATAAACCAAATGTGATTTGTTTTATAAAATTATGAATGATATATATTTTTATATAATAAACCAAAGTTTGGTTTATTTTTCATGGAAATTAAAATGAACCATGGATTGGTTTATTTTATTTTATAAAATCAATCATGGATTGATTTACCATGATAAGAAAATTTATTCCATAAGAAAAAAGGAGACTTGGTCGGTTTTTATCATGAATTAAAATATGATAAAACTTGGTATGATGGAATAAGTCATAGAAAATTTATTCCATAAGAAAAAAGAGACTTGGCGGTTGAGAGACCACTATATAAAGGACCAAAGGCAAGGCTTGGAAATCAATCGAAGTATTCTTGCCTGGGCTCTCTCCCTCTCCTCCCTTCTTTCTCTTGGCCGGCCACAAGGCTCTTCTCCCTTCTTCTTGCCGTGAGCACAAGGAGAAGCACCCGGGCGACAAAGTTCTTTCGTTGGGATGATCTTCCTCTCCGGCCATTATCACCTTGGGATTGGGCGCAAGTCATCTTCCTCCTTCTCGCCGAAATTGTGATTCCGGCCAACCTTGGTAGTGAGTTTTTCTGATGTGATTACTTCTCTCTTGGTTTTTCTTGTCGCGTTCTTGGAGAATCTAGTAGTTCTCGAGAACACGAAACTCGTGGCTTTGCGAAATCATCCCGAAGGTACTCGGCGTGGACGCGAATAGAGGCGGAGCTTCCGAGGGACGCTTACGGTTGGATCTCATCCCTTCCTTCGAGTTACGTGAGGTATTAAGTAAATTAGTTTACGTTTCTATAAAATTTTAAATATATGATCATGTCTACACAAGATAAAGTTGTATGCTTAGATGTGTGGTTAAATAATTTGAGAAATTATTTATGCTAAACCTTCCGCTGCACGTAATTAATTTTAAAATTACGAACCCGCATCCATGTCAACATGCACCCGCTCCCAATAGGTAGAACCATAGTTTGAAGGAGTGTCGTGCAGTGGTTACGTGGCAGACTCCATCATGAAAGCTGAGTATATGGGAGCCTCTGGGGCGGCCAAAAATGCTACATGGTTCAGGAACCTCAAGATGGACTTAGATGTGATTCCTAGTTTGCCCAGAGCATTCACAATTTGTTGTGATAACAATGGTACAGTTGCAAATGTAAAGGAACCACGAGTCCATAAGGCGAGTAAACACATAGAGCGCAGTTACCACCCAAAGGAGGAAAAGTTTGCTATCGCCTAGATTACATTAGAGGACTACCTGGGATACCTTTTCACTTAGGCCTTAATAGCAAAAGCTTTTAGGCATGTGAAGGATTAGGGGGTCAGATGTATGGCAGTGTGAGGACAGCAGAGTCTTTTTAGTATAAGTGGGAGATTGTTAGGATATATACTAAAAGTCTTGCTTTCTGTATAAGACATCTACATTTTGAAAGAGAATCACAAAATCATAGGTTGCATGTTTATATTAGTATGTACGCAAACTGTCTAATACAATGCATTATAGATAACTTGGTGTGTGGTGACACACAGAAGATCATGTTACCAGTCTCTTACAGAGTATAAGAAGAGGCTCACAACCGAGATGGAGTTAAACAAACCATCGGGATGGTTGTAGTGTAATTAGGTGTGGTTTATCTTGACCATAGAATTACACTAGTGCACTTTTTGTGCATTGAGCAGGACCAACATAGAGGTGATCCAATTTATATTGACTTTATAATTAGATCAGGCCTCGGTTATATTATGGAGTACATTCTCTAAATCCCAATATAATAATGGGCACATGTACTTATTAGTTGTTTCTTTGATTTACCAATGGGTGAGATTTATTCTACTAAATCGATAGGACTGGTAAGTTAGGAAATAATATTATTTACATGGTGTGCTGTTGATTATAGACGGAATCCGTATCCTGGTGAGTCAGGATGATCATGCCCCCTTGATGAGCTCATAAGATTCATCATGTTAAATCTTACAACTGGACTCGGTCCAACATGATGATAAGGATAAGTGATACTTGTCAAGGAGTTAGAGGTTGATTAATTAAAATTGACAGGAATTTAAATTAATTGATGGTCTTTCGATATCTTAAACACGGGAAGATGGATGTACTCATAATAGATGGAGCCCATATGAAAATATGGGAGTTGGTGAGGTAGTTCAATGAAGGTCTTTAGTGGAATGACTCCTCATTAATGGACCGGGTTTGGATCCATTAGCAAGCCATGACCCAACTCCTCCTCATGGTCCCTATCGTAACCCTATAAATACCCCATGGTATCATGAAACCAAGGCTAATTAATCCAAAATTAATCATCCAAAAACACAACCCAAAACCCTAGCCTTCTCCCTTACTCTCTCTCCTAGGGTTGGACTTGTGCCGGGTAGAAGAAGGAGGAAAGGAAGGTTTTCTCCCTTCCTCTCATCTTCATCACTTCCTTCTCTTTGGTGTGAAATGTTAGTAGGTCCAGGAGGAGCATCTTGGTGCTCGGCGAGGAGTAGAAGAGAGGGAGAAGGGTTGCCGGCGACGACTTTTGGTAGGGTTGCGGCGCCGGCTGTGAAGAAGAGAAGGAATCGATTTCTTCTCCTTCTTCTTCTCTATTCTCTTCTTCATTCTTCTCAACATCAACTTCCTTGGCGTGCGCAAGCCATGAGCAAGGAGGAGAGGTGGTCAGCGGCCACAAACAAGGTAGTTTCCTTGGCGCCGACGAGTTTGAAGAAGAAGAGAAGGTGGCTGCGGGTTTGTGTGGGAAGAAGAGGAGACCATTTCTCTCTTCTTCTTCCATTTTTTCATCTTCCTCTTCATCTATACCTCAGATCCCTTATGGCCAGCACTCCATGGAGGTTAGTGGTGGCTGGCGGGACCAAGGGAGGAGGTGGAGTAGCCGGCAGAAACCCTAGGACCTAGGGTTTGTTGGCGCAAAGGAATAAGGAAGAGGAAGGGATTAATTGGAAGCCTTTGTGATTCCGAATCATGGTAGATCGTCGCTCACACGACGTCCAAGAGGGGAGGGTCATACGGTAGAAGACTACGAGGTAAAAGAAGAGGTATAATCTCTCTTACGGTTACTTGTTTTCTATTATTGCATGTGGTTAATTAATTATCATGATTTTAATTATTTGTCAATTAATGTTGATAATTAATTATGTCATGGACCCCATAATAAATACAAAAATCGGTGATCCGTTCATCGTCTTTCTTGCGACCAATTGGTTAGGCGTGTTAAAAGGCCTTACCTTCTGGTTTGGCTAAGTTGTAACTCGAACTAATTAGTACGATGATGAGACGGTCGTTTGGGAGATAGAGTTAGTAGCCCTAGAGCCAATTATATGATGATTGACTAGGGACATTTTGTATCATATTCTATTATTAATAAAGGCATATTTGGTTATTATACTTACTTTGTATTTGTGCCAAATAACTAAGTATAATAATGTCCTTGGGTAGTAGGTTCTTATCTACATTATAACGATTGGTTGAATCGATAGTGAGATGATGTAGAGAACACTACTCTAAACCATTCCTAGTCATGTATTAATATTCAAGGACAATATTAATATATGGAGACTAGCATGTAGGTCAACTGATGACTTGAGCTCACAAGTCATGGATATGTGATATCAAGTTGACATATGGGTATACATTGGAGAATGTGTACTGAATGACCCGCCATGAGAATGTTTCATAGATTGTCATATGAGTGTCATAAACTTTCTCATGTGACTATTGATATGAATAGTCCTTAGACCTGAAGTCACTACGGTTCCCTACATAAGGAGTTATGTACTTTGGTATCGTCAAACGTCACCCGTAACAGGGTGGACTATAAAGGCGATCACTGGGTATGTAATGAATTATGCGGAGGGATGTGAGTGATGTAGATGGGATCTATCCCTCCCATATGACGGGAGTGATATCTGTGGGCCCCTTGATCGAGTAGGATTGTTAAAACGCATGGGCATGCTCGAATGAGTCAATATGAGATATTGAGCTCAATTGTTTGAGTGAGTCTACCCGGGGATCAAGAAACACCAGATTGATTGAGGATGACACGGTCTATGCCTCATTTTTCAATCTAGATATCAAGCATAGAAGGACAAGGTCATACATTGCCATAGTCACGGAGGTTAAGTCGGTCTCGACTTTCTTATTACTTGGGTAGCATTGATGCATTGCTAGATACCGCTCATTGCTTTTGTGTCTAAATTGGTTTAGACACATTGCCAATGTTAAGAGAGCCTATTGGGTCACACACTAAGGACACGATGCTTCGGAGATTAATTGATCTTGATTTGGCTAAGATTTAATTGGAATTGGATTAAATGAGTTAGACTCAAGTGAATCCAATTGGATTATGGATTGAGATCTAATTTGAGTTAAACTCATTTAGATTAGACTCAACCACATTTGGATGAAATATTAATTCATTAAAATATTTAATGAATTAATAAGGGAGAAGATGGAGAGTTTCTCACCATTAGAGTGTTACATGAAAAGTTAGAGAGTTACATTAAAATGTTTAATGAAGGGAAGTTTAAACGGCAAAAACTCCTCATGATATGAGTATAAAAGAGTTTTTCGCTTGTCATTTGGATGACAACTTGTCATTTTCTTTCCCCTCTTCCTTCTCTTCTCCATCTTGGCCGAAACTCACATCTTGGGTTCTTGGTGTTTTGTGAACTACCTCAAGTTGCTAGCACAACTAAGGTAGTTCTTCTCTGAGTTAGAGATTTCGTGTTCGTGTGGATACGAATAGAGGCACGGACACTTGAACGTGCAAGAGATCCAGCGGCGCTTGGACGAGCGGGATAAACGTAAGGGCACGCTCCAAAGGTATAAACGGTAGATAAATCTATTAAATAGATATACTTTGTACGAGTTTTTTTCGCATGGATCGCTCGTGGGATCTTGTTTCCGCTGCGTTTTGTGTTTATATCGCCTGAAGATCCCAACAATGTATCAGAGCCACTTGCGAAAGATTGTACAAAGTTTTTGTACTTTTATATGTGATATAGAAGTAGGACAAGATATATTATGAGTTGCATAAACTGTATGATATAGTAGTCGGGCTCCCGACCTCCCACTCGGGAAGACTGACCTCTGAGGTCATACCGAGAAGAAAGCTTCCCGAGGTCACTCGGGAAGACAGAAGCTCGGGTCGTCCTGAGTGAGAAAACCCCGAGAATGTCTCGGGAAAGCGGAGTCCGAGTGATCATACCATTGCTATATGGGTCTCGGATTCATGTTGATGAATCTGGGCAGCGACTCACTCGGGGAACAACAAAGTAAATTTTGTTTTTGCACTCATAATAAAATCAATGTCCTAAATCTATTGTGTATAAATGATGACATGGTGAATGGTTATGGCCTTAACCCCAATGTGATTGGATGTATGTGTGTGTGTGCATGTTGTAATTCATAATACGGCCTGCGTGTCGTGCCTTGTATCTATTCTTCCTAATTGTAAAATTAGATTTAGACTCGAATGTAACTCGAGTTTTCCTATATTGTAATGTACACAAGAGGAATGCAGTGTCCATTGAAGAATGAAGTTACAAGGAGGATGCCAACCACACATGATGACCGGAGGATGCTCTTAGAGAAGAAGTTATCCTTAGGTTGACTATCGATCTTCTTATTGGCTTGAGAAGATCGTAGTATACTGGCCATAACCATGTCACATTTTCTTGCTTATATATTGATATATGTTATGTGTGTGTATGTGATGCATGCTTAGATGTTAATCTTAATTAAGTCAACTCAATATGCCTACCAAGGTTCGGTACTCATAAACTACCTCTATCATTTGTTGTTGGGTTTGCCAAAGCAAAACAACGCATTTTATCTTGGTAGAGTGCGAGTGGACAATTGTGATGTCCCGCTATCGAACTTTGGGTGAGGCTTAACTAAGTCACCTCAATTGGATTGAGAAACTTAGAGGCATATCCCAAAAGTTGGGAAAATTGGGTAAGAGGAAAATTATGCTAAGTCTTGGGCGATTAGCCAAAGCTAACTCAAGATGATGTGTAATGTGAATCTTAACCCTTTTTTAAGAGTTGCATACGATGTAATTGGTAAAATGTTACCTACCTAATTGTACCGAGTCTTGGGCGATTAGCCAAAGCTAACTCAAGATGAAGTATAATTTGGATCTTGTCCCATATAAATGTAGTCGCTGTTTGGTTTGGAGCTAGTAGTGTGAGCAAAGTAAGTTTGCCTACATCCATGACTAGCCCCTACAAAAGCTCTACGATTTAGTGGGAGGATCATTTAATTAAAAGTCTAATTAAATGATTTAGATATGATACTTATTTCTGCATGTTGTGTTGTTGTAGATCACCATGTCATCTAATACGTCGAACACTCTCTCTCTGCGATCTGTCCTTGAGAAGGACAAGCTCAACGGAGCTAATTTCCTAGACTGGTACAGGAACTTGAGGATAGTCCTCAAACAAGAACGTAAACTGTACGTTCTAGAGCAACCCCTTCCAGAAGCACCCGTCGCTACCGCCACCCGTGCTGAAAAAGATGCTTACAAGAAGCATCAGGATGATGCATTGGATGTATCATGCCTAATGCTTGCCACCATGAACTCTGAGCTTCAGAAGCAACACGAGAACATGAATACACATGATATGGTTGAGCATCTAAAACAACTATATCAAGGGAAAGCTAGGAACGAGCGCTTTGAGGTGTCCAAAGCCCTATTTGCATGCAAGATGCAAGAGGGAACTCCTGTAGGAACTCACGTACTCAAGATGATTGGGTATGTGGAGAACCTTGAAAGACTAGGATTCCCACTGGGCCAAGAATTGACAATAGACCTTATCCTGCAATCGTTGCCGGAGGGTTATAATCAATTTGTCATGAACTATAACATGAATGAAATTGATAAGCCTTTACCTGAGATTCTCAGCATGTTGAGAACTGTTGAGCCCAATCTCAAGAAAGCCAAGACCAGTAATGTACTGATGGTTAATAAAGGCAATGGCAAATGGAAGCCTAAAGGCAAGGGTAAGACCCAAGCCAAAGGCAAGGCCAATTCTACTACATCCAAAGCCAAAGGCAAAGTGCCTAAGGAAGGGACCTGCTTCCATTGTGGTGAGACCGGACATTGGAAGAGGAATTGTAAACTCTACCTGGAGGAAGCAAAGAAGAAAAGAAGTGAGACTTCTGCCTCAGGTATTTTTGTTATAGAAGTCTATCTATCTATCTCTTCTTCTTGGGTATTAGATACCGGATGTGCTTCTCACATTTGTACTAATGTGCAGGCCCGTCAAAGAGCTAGATCATTGACCAAGGGCGAAGTGGACCTACGAGTAGGCAACGGAGCAAGAGTTGCTGCTATTGCTGTAGGAACATATTTCTTGTCTTTGCCCACTGGGCTTATCCTAGAACTAGAAGAGTGCTTTTATGTAACTAAGAACATTATTTCAGTATCTTGTTTGGACAAGAAAGGGTTTTTATTTACCATAAAGAACAAATGTTGTTTTATAATGCTAAATGATATGTTCTATTGTAATGCACTATTGATAAATGGACTCTATCTTCTAAATCTAGATAACCCAATCTATAACATAAATACCAAACGGTTCAAACCAAATGATTTGAACCAAGCATATCTCTGGCATTGTCGCTTAGGACATATAAATGAGAGTCGCATATCCCAGCTCCATAAGGATGGATTACTGGACTCATTTGATTTTGAATCATATGAGACATGTGAATCTTGTCTTTTAGGTAAGATGACCAAGACTCCATTTAGTGGGCACGGCGAAAGAGCGACAGAGTTGTTAGGACTCATACATACTGATGTATGTGGTCCTTTCAATGTAGCAGCTAGAGGAGGCTATCAGTACTTCATCACTTTCACTGATGATATCAGTAGGTATGGCTATATGTATCTCATGAAACACAAGTCAGAATCCTTTGAAAAGTTCAAAGAATTCAAGAGTGAAGTACAAAACCAACTTGGCAAAAGTATTAAGATGCTTCGATCAAATCGAGGTGGTGAATACCTTAGCCAAGAGTTTCATGACCATCTAGCAGAGTGTGGGATCATATCCCAACTCACTCCACCTGGAACACCACAGTGGAATGGTGTGTCCGAGCGGAGAAATCGTACTCTATTAGATATGGTGTAACGACCCGAAAAATTTTCTCAATATTTTCCTTAAAATATTGATCATGGCTAGATATTTTCTGAGGAACCTAGGAATACTAGTATGAACTTTAGACTAGTAACCCTGATTTCCCTTTTTATTGAGAAGCTAAATACTAATGGGCCTTATATGGGCTTTTCTAGTATCATGGTTATTAGTGGATTTTAGGTAGAATTTAATATAATATAAATGGGTTTTAATTAGGAATATTAGCATGATTATGGGTGAATTTTAGGGGAATTTTCGAAAATAATAAAAAAATAAAATAAAATAAAATAAAAAAATAAAGTGCATGCACCAAGGATTGAACCTTGGACCTAGCCTACCACCATGCATGTACTAACCAATTCACCTAGCAAGGGAGTGCTATGAGGGAATGAAGTAGATTTTTATTAAGGCTAAAGGAAGTGAAGAGTCACCATGAGAGGAGACACCATGACTCTTCACTTGCCCTCCTTAATGTGGTATAAAGGTAATAGGAGAAGTGGCATGGGCATTACATTTTCCTTTCTCTTCTTCCCCAAGACCATTCCTCTCCTCCTTTCTTCTTCTTCTAGCCGAAACCACAAGGGTTTCTTTCCCTTGGAAAAAGTTTCACAAAAGACTCCATCTTGAAGATCTAAGGCCCTCTACAAGGATACAAGGGCTAAGGAGAAGTTTAGAGACAAGGAGGTTTTCTTGTTGTTTTCTATTCAAGGTTTATAAGCAAGATCAAGAAAGGTAAGACTCCCTCACCTGTGGTATAATGGTTTTTCTTGATATTGTTATGATCTAAGTCCTGGTTTAAGATTTAAGTTGAGAAATCTATGAAGGACTTCTAGGGTTTCGGTCACCTTCATGTTTCCATGGATAGGATTAGTTTTAACTCTCTAATGATGGTTCTTATGTCTTCTTATGATGTAAGTGATGTTAGTGGTGATTTCTGGGAATTTTTACATGCTTAATGGTCCTTATAAGTTTAGGCCAAGACCCCTAACCCATGGTTGGAACTTGATCTAACCATTCAACATGTTTAATTTGTTTTCCCTATGACATGATGGATAGTAATTGTGTTTTATAAGAATTTTTCTATGAATTTATGGACCTTTAGGTTTCGGCCAAGAGCTACTCTAGGGCTATGGGATTAGGGTTAGCTTCAACTATGGGATCAAATGTTTTCTATGGCATTGTATGTTTGTATGGGATGTTATTTGTGACCTATATGAATTTTCCATGGACCTAGGGTCCTTTAGGGTTTCGGCCAAGACCATGACCTAGGGTTTGGATTGGGTTAAAGTCTCAAGGATACTTGTTTTTAGGTTACAATGATGTAAGTATATGGTTAAGCATGATGTAAGGATCCTTATGTTACTAAAACCCTAGTTTTATGTGTTATGTAACATGATTATTGGTATGTTTAGGTTATGTGTTATGTTTTAATCATGAATATTATAGATCAAATACCATGAACATATGTGATGTAGGAGTAGGTCGAATAGAATAATGCATGTAGAATGTTAAATGCCTATAATGGGAATATGTGTACGAAGGTCTATGTATGTTTTATGATGAATGCTATGACCCTAAGTACTGTAGAATGTCATGAACCTAAGTGGTATGTATCACGTTCATATGTATTTTACCCATGCAAGTCGTAGGATGGATACTAGGATTATGCATGTTAGATGAAATGTATCATGTATGAACTGTATGTTTATCTTATGTACCATGACACGGCAAGCTTTATGAACTAGGATGATGTTTATACTTTAGGACATGATTATGTATGCATGTCATGTTTATGAATGAAAATGATGAATGAAGTTAAAGTTCATGCCTTCGAGACATAATGATGATATGGAATGAAAATGATGAATGAAGATAAGGGTTCATGCCTTCAAGGCATAATGATGATGTTAAGCATTAAGAATGAATGATTATGCTATGTATGTTTTATGAATGAAGAAGCATGTGAATGTATTTTATTTTATGAATGGACTTGTACCGGACCTAAGTAAGGTCCATGGTTCTGGACTACCGATGAAGCTGTCCACGGTTCTGGACTACCGATGAAGCTGTCCACGGTTCTGGACTACCGATGAAACTGTCCACGGTTCTGGGACTACCGATGAAGCTGTCCTTACCCTAGTAGGTCGAGACTAGCTACCTCGTATTTACTTAGGGATGCGCGCATATGATGTATGTATGTGGTACATGCCGGGGACCCCTATGATGTTATGATTATGTTAAGTATTTAAAAGTATGATTTTAAACTAAGCATCCTTATGATATATGCATTTGCCGCATGCATCCATCCATGTTATGCATTATGTTTATGATAAGTATGTTTATGCAAAGTAGGTTTATGCAAGGTATGTTTATGATAAGTATGTTTATGGAAAGTAGGTTTATGCAAGGTATGTTTATGCGAAGTATGTTTATGCAAAGTATGTTAATGCAAAGTATGTTTATGCAAATGATTATGTTTATGTCCATGTTAATTATGATGCCATGATTATATTTATGTTCATACTAAATTATGATGCCACGATTTTATTTATGTTCATGCTAAATTATGATGCCATGATTGTATTTATGTTCATGCTAAGAATGATGCCATGATTGTGTTTATGTTTATGATAAGAAGTATGTCATGATAAGTAGGATTTAAGCATTATGTTTATGTTTATGTGACGTATGGATTTTTGTGAGTAGGAAAGGGTCTTACTAAGCCTATGTGCTTATAGTCTTATTGTCTTATACCGCAGATCCAGCCAACGGAGGTTACTAGGTGAAGCAGCAGGAGGGGCCAAAAGTGTGTGTGTGGTAGTGACATGGCAGAGGAAAGAGGAAAAAGACTCTTTTATTATGTTTTGTGTTTTAAAACGTCTCTTTAGATTCTATGCTATACTTATGATAAGTTAATTGCTACTTATGATGCTTATGGATAAAGTATGGAATGTTATGCTTTAATATACTAAGTTACAATGCTACCATGTTCATGAATGATAGGTCAAGGCATATATACATGTTCTAGTACTAGTTGCATGGTAAAACGCATGTGTAAGAAGAAAAAAAATTGATTCCGCTGCATTAAGATATTCCTATGCCGTATATATGTGTATGTATGTTAGTGTAACGCCGTCTCTCTCGCCACACTGTAAGGTGTGGGAAAAAGACGGGCCTTACATATGGTACGATCGATGATGAGTCAGACGGATCTTCCTACTTCCTTCTGGGGTTTCGCTCTAGAGACAGCTCTTTTCACACTTAACCGAGCTCCATCAAAGGCTGTTATAAAGACACCATATACGATATGGACTGGGAAGAGTCCCACGATGTCTATTATGAGGATTTGAGGTTGTGAGGCTTACGTTTGACGTCATGTCTCAGATAAACTAGACCCAAATCTGATAAGTGCTACTTTGTAGGATATCCCAAGGAAACAAAGGGATATTACTTTTACAATCCCACACAAGGCAAAGTGTTTGTCGTTAGAAATGGTGTTTTTCTTGAAAAGGAGTTTATTTCTAGAAGGACTAGTGGGAGTGAAATCCATCTTGAAGAAGTTCAAGATGTAGATAGTACTGAGGCCTTAATGGACATTGAACAGGCACCACAAGATGTTGTGGATCATGAGGTTGTTACACAAGAAGTTGTGGAACAACAAGCTGTTCAAGTAGACCAACCTCCTCACATATCTGATAGGATACGTTGTCAGCCTGAGAGATACTCTTTTCTCTTGTCTGATCATGATGATGTGACACTCATTGAGTTGAATGAGCCTACATCCTATCAAGAAGCTGTGATGAGCCCAGATTTTGAGAAATGGCTAGAAGCCATGAGGTCCGAAATGGAATCCATATACACTAACCAAGTATGGACTTTGGTTGATCCACCTGAGGGGATTAAACCCATTGGGTGTAAGTGGGTCTTTAGAAGAAAGACTGACATGGATGGACTCATGCATACCTATAAAGGGCGATTGGTAGCTAAAGGTTTCAAGCAGATTCATGGTATCGACTATGATGAAACCTTTTCCCCAGTTGCGATGCTTAAGTCTATTCGGATCCTACTTGCTATTGCAGCTTACCATGATTACGAGATCTGGCAGATGGATGTCTAAACCGCATTCCTAAATGAGAATCTACTCGAGGATGTGTACATGACACAACCTGAGGGTTATGTAGATCCAGAGCATGCTGGAAAGGTATGTAAGTTGCAAAGGTCCATTTATGGGCTAAAGCAAGCTTCTCGAAACTGGAATCTTTGATTCGATGATGCAATCAAGGCGTTTGGTTTCATCAAGAATGAAGATGAACCCTGTGTCTACAAGAGGGTTAGTGGGAGCACAGTTATCTTCCTAATCTTGTATATAGATGACATACTCCTCATTGGGAATGATATCCCTTCACTACAGTCTGTGAAGATGTGGCTTGGGAATTGCTTCTCAATGAAAGACTTAGGTGAAGCAGCCTATATCCTAGGCATTAAGATCTATAGAGATAGATCTAAGAGATTGCTTGGCTTAAGTCATACTACATATATTGACAAGGTGCTTAATCGTTTTGTCATGCAGAATTTCAAGAAGGGATTTCTGCCAATGTCACATGGTGTGAGTCTTTCGGAGACTCAATGTCCCTCTTCTAAGGAGGAGAGAGACCGTATGGATCAGATCCCTTATGCATCCACTATAGGGTCTATCATGTACATCATGCTATGTACTCGTCCAGATGATTCGTATACTTTGAGCATGACGAGCAGGTACCAGTCAGATCCAGGTGAATGTCACTGGACAGCTGTCAAGAATATTCTTAAGTACCTACGAAGGACAAAAGAATATTTCTTGATATTTGGAGGCGATGAGGAGCTAGCTGTAAAGGGTTACAGTGACGTAAGCTTCCAAACAAACAGGGATGACTATAAATCGCAGTCAGGGTATGTATTTTGCCTGAATGGTGACGCTGTGAGCTGGAAGAGTTCGAAGCAGGACACAGTCGCAGATTCTACAACAGAGGCCGAGTATATTGCCGCGTCAGAGGCGGCAAATGTGGCTGTTTGGATCCAGAAGTTCATTACAGAGCTTGGTGTGGTTCCTAGCATAACAGACCCGATAGACCTCTATTGTGACAACAATGGGGCTATTGCGCAGGCTAAGGAACCTCGCTCCCATCAGCGAACCAAACACATACTACGACACTTCCATCTCATTCGAGAGATCATCGATAGAGGAGATGTGAGGATATGCAGAGTACACACTGATTCTAACATCGCAGATCCTTTGACTAAGGCTTTGGCACAAAAGAAGCATGATGGTCATACCAGGTCACTCGGTATTAGATACTACAGTGATTGACACTAGTGCTATTGGGAGAATGTTAGTAGGAGCCCTAGAGCCAATTATATGATGATTGACTAGGGACATTTTGTATCATATTCTATTATTAATAAAGGCATATTTAGTTATTATACTTACTTTGTATTTGTGCCAAATAACTAAGTATAATAATGTCCTTGGGTAGTAGGTTCTTATCTACATTATATCGATTGGTTGAATCGATAGTGAGATGATGTAGAGAACACTACTCTAAACCATTCCTAGTCAAGTATTAATATTCAAGGACAATATTAATATATGGAGACTAGCATGTAGGTCAACTGATGACTTGAGCTCACAAGTCATGGATATGTGATATCAAGTTGACACATGGGTATACATTGGAAAATGTGTACTGAATGACCCGCCATGAGAAAGTTTCATAGATTGTCATATGAGTGTCATAAACTTTCTCATGTGACTATTGATATGAATAGTCCTTAGACCTGAAGTCACTACGGTTCCCTACATAAGGAGTTATGTACTTTGGTATCGTCAAACGTCACCCGTAACAGGGTGGACTATAAAGGCGATCACTGGGTATGTAATGAATTATGCGAAGGCATGTGAGTGATGTAGATGGGATTTATCCCTCCCATATGATGGGAGTGATATCTGTGGGCCCCTTGATCGATTAGGATTGCTAAAACGCATGGTCATGCTCGAATGAGTCAATATGAGATATTGAGCTCAATTGTTTGAGTGAGTCTACTCGAGGATCAAGAAATACCAGATTTATTGAGGATGACACGGTCTATGCCTCATTTGTTAATCTAGATATCAAGAATAGAAGGACAAGGTCATACATTGCCATAGTCACGGAGGTTAAGTCGGATCTCGACTTTCTTATTACTTGGGTAGCATTGATGCATTGCTAGATGCCGCTCATTGCATTTGTGTCTAAATTGGTTTAGACACATTGCCAATGTTACGAGAGCATATTGGGTCACACACTAAGTACACGATGCTTCGGAGATTAATTGATCTTGATTTGGCTAAGATTTAATTGGAATTGGATTAATTGAGTTAGACTCAAGTTAATCCAATTCGATTATGGATTGCGATCTAATTTGAGTTAAACTCATTTAGATTAGACTCAACCACATTTGGATGAAATATTAATTCATTAAAATGTTTAATGAATTAATAAGAGAGGAAGATGGAAAGTTTCTCACCATTAGAGTGTTACATGAAAAGTTAGAGAGTTACATTAAAATGTTTAATGAAGGGAAGTTTAAAAGGCAAAAACTCCTCATGATATGAGTATAAAAGAGTTTTTCCCTTGTCATTTGGATGACAACTTGTCATTTTCTTTCCCCTCTTCCTTCTCCATCTTGGCCGAAACTCACATCTTGGGTTCATGGTGTTTTGTGAACTACATCAAGTTGCTAGCACAACTAAGGTAGTTCTTCTCCGAATTAGAGATATCGTGTTCATGTGGATACGAATAGAGGCACGGACATTTGAACGTGCAAGAGATCCGGCGGCGCTTGGACGAGTGGGATAAACGTAAGAGCACGCTCCAAATGTATAAACAGTAGATAAATCTATTAGATAGATATACTTTGTACGAGTTTTCTTTCGCATGGATCGCTCATGGGATCTTGTTTCCGCTGCGTTTTGTGTTTACGTCGCCTGAAGATCCCAACAGATAGGTCTCCATTCGGATTAATTTTTTAATCGGTGGAAATGGAGAGGTCTCTCAAGGATGACTAGGTATTTGTTTAGGAAGCCCGCCGAGCTATTCCAACCTTCAATTGGTATCAGAGCTGTGATTTCCGATTTTGTGTGTTTATGATTCGGTTACTTTTTGCACATTATCATATATTTTATTTTTGTCGGATAATAAGTGGATGTGCATAGACTAACTCTTTGTTGCGGGCACCAGATTTCAACTATTATGGCTCAAATAATTTGTGTGTGATTGGATTGTGCATTATTGTAATTATTTGAATCCTCAAGGTTGACGAGGCTAAATTAGGTATTTAATTTTTGTAATTAAATACGACATTTGTTTAGCCAAGCTTTTTATTTAATTTCAATCTAGATGTTATGTACACTCCTTCGTGGAGTGTAACGACCCGGAAAATCTTCTCAATATTTTCTTTAAAATATTGATCATGTCTAGATAGTTTGTGAAGGAGCCTAGAGATACTAGTACGAACCTTAGCCTAGTTATCCATAATTTTCTCATTTAAATTGAGAAGTTATGTACTAATGGGCGTTTCTAGTACCATGGTTATTAGTGAATTTTAGGTAAAAATTAATATAAATATAAATGGGTTTTAATTAGGAATATTAGCATGATCATGGGTGAATTTTAGGGGAATTTTCAGAAATAAGGGGAAATAAAAATAAAAATAAATAGAAAAATAAAGTGCATGCAGCAAGGATTGAACCTTTGACCTAGTGTACAACCATGCATGTACTAACCAATTCACCTAGCAAGGGAGTGCTAGTGGAGAATGAAGTAGATTTTGGTTAAGGCTTAGGGATAATGAAGAGTCATCAAGGGAAGAGACACCATGACTCTTCACTTGTCCTCTTCATTATGAATAAAGGAGAGGGATGATAACTTACATCAAGGATAGTTATTCCTCTCCTCCTCATCCACCAAGCCTCTTTTCTCATCCTTCTCCCTCCTTCTAGCCGAAACCCATAGGTGGGCTTTCCCTTGGGAAAAGTTCACAAGAAGGTCTCTCTTCCAAGATCCAAGGCTTTTACAAGGTTACAAAGGCTAGGGGTGGTCAAGAGGCAACAAGATCTTCATCTTCCTCCTTATCTAAGGTCTATAACCAAGATAAACCAAGGTAAGACTCCTTCACCTGTGGTATAATAGTTCTCCTTGATGTTTATCATAATATGAGTTTGGTTTGGGTTTGATGTTGAGAAAATCATGATTTGGACCCCTATAACTTTCGGCCACCATAGGTTTTGGGTCCAAGATGATGTTAAAAATTTCACTAATTCTCTCTAATGTTTTTTTATGATGAATATAGGTTAAAATAGGATTTGGAGAATTTTTGGAGTACCCTAGTACCCTTTAGGGTTCGGCCAACACCATGATTCCATGGTTAGGGTTGGTTCTAAACCTTCAAGTATGTATCTTGTGTATCTTTATGATACAAGGGAAGTTGAGGGTGATTTATGTGAATTTTCACAAGGCCTTGTAACCCTAAAGGTTTCGGCCAAGAAGGGTCCTAGGGCAAGGAGTTAGGGTTTACTTCAAGTATGGGTTCCAATGGCTCCTAGGGTATGGTATGGATGGTGTAGATGATTAATTTGGAAATTTTAGGAATCTTTTCCATGAACCCATGGCCCTTGCATGTTTCGGCCAACCCAAGAAGAAGGGCTAGGAGTTAGGGTTAACCCTAAACATGAGCCCTAATAGCTTCCTATGGCCTTATAAGTAATGTATGGTTTTTTTCCTTACCTCATGCTACCCTATATGTCAATTTAATGATAGAACCCCTCCTTACAAGTTTAGGCCAAGCAACATGATTAGGGTTTGGGTGGAGTTAGGGTTTCAAGAATGATAGTTTATGGCTTATTATGATGTATAAATATAGGATCAAGCATGTGGTAGAAAATTATGTTACCTATAGCCCTAACCTTAAGTGTTATGTTTCATGTTGGTATGTTATGTTTGATGCCATGCTTAGTAAGGTTTATTCATGAATGTCTTATGTTCTATGCCATGCTCTTAGATAGTAAGTAGCATCTTTATAGAAGTTCTGCCCATGCATGCTTGTGATAGATACTATACTTATGTATGCAATGCAATGCTTATCTTATGTATCATGATCATGCAAGTTCTATGAATTAAGAGGATTGTCTATGTAAATATGTCATGTTTTATGAATATAATGCAATGCTTATCTTATGTCTCATGATCATGCAAGCTCTATGAATTAGGATGATGGTCTGTGTAAACATGTCATGTTCTATGAATACAATGCAATGCTTACCTTATGTACCATGATCATGCCAGCACTATGAACAAGAATGATGTTTATGTAAGCATGTCATGTTTTATGAATGAAGATAATGCTTATGCCTTAAGGCATAATGATGCTATGCATTAAGTATGAACGATGAAAGGTCAAGTATGATTTATGTCATGCTTCATGTAACAAGGTCATATTATGTTTAAATATGCTATGAATGTCCCATGAATAATGAAGCATGTGAAGTTATTTTACTTTATGAATGGGCTTGTACCGGACCGAAGTATGGGTCCAAGGGATGGGCACCTTAAGAACGCCCCGGTTCTGGACTACCGACTATGCTGTCCACGGTTTTGGGACTACCGAAGCTATCCAACAGGGATGGACACCTTAAGAACGCCCCGGTTCTGGACTACCGACTATGCTGTCCACGGTTCTGGGACTACCGTAGCTGTCCTTACCCTAGTAGGTCAGGGCTCGCTACCTCGTATTTATTTAGGGATGCACGCTTATGATGTATGTATGTGGTACAAGCCGGGGCCCCAATGATGTGATGATTATGTTTAAGAATTTAAAAGTATGATTTTAAAAGTTAAGTATCCTTATGTATATGCATTTGACTCATGCATTCATTCATGTTATGCATTATGCCAGGATAGTAATGTTTTATGCTTATGTTTCATGTTAAGAATTATGCATGATAGGAAACGTCTTATGTTTATGTTTATGTTAAGAAGATGCCCATATGCTCTGTTAGAAATAATGCCATGTATCATGCCATGTTAAGTAGATTTATGTTTATGTTTATGCCATGTATCATGCCATGTAAAGTATATTTATGTTTATGTTTATGCCATGTATCATGCCATGTTAAGTATACTTATATTTATGTTTATGCCATGTCTCATGCTATGTTAAGTGTATTTTATGTTCATGTACTATGCAAGAACTATGTCATGCTAAATGATTTTAGATGCTTATGTCCTATGTAAAGCACCAAGTTATGTTCATATTTCGTGTGCTTATGATTACTTTGATTAATGGTTTTAGTGAGTAGGAATGAGTCTTACTAAGCCTATGTGCTTATAGTCTTATTTTCCTTATACCACAGATCAAGCGGGAGGACGATGAGGAAGCAGCAGGAGGGGCAGGAACGTTTGTGTGGTAGTGACTTGGCCAAGAAAAAGATATATTTACAAGTCTTATGTTAAAACTTTACGTTTGCTACTTATGTACCTAATGGATGGCTTATGTGACTTCATGACATGATGATAAGTACGGTGTTAATAATGCTAAGTTCCCATGTCACTATGTTAGGAAGGATAGCTAGGTGCATGTATGTGTAAGTTTAACTTATTCCGCTGCATTACGATGTTCACATGCCCCTACGTATGTTAGCGTAACGCCGCTTTATGAAAAAAAAATGTGGGCGTTACATGGAGTATAGGATCGATGGATGTAAATAATTAGCTTCTCATCTCGGCTCGGAGATCCCTTCATGGAGGCTTGCGCATGGTGTAGGGAGGAGCGGACGAGGTGGCGACACGACTGGAGGCGAATTGGAGACCATAGCCATGATAGTTGGAAAAATTTATGATTTTTCTTGTTTATTATTTTGGTTATGTGATTGTCGTGTGTGCGTGAAAATTCCTCATTATAAATAACTAAGTGGGAGAGGGACCCTAAGGGTCCCGCGGCCTCCATTACTAATTTGACAAGTGATGCGAACAAAGCCTGCGCGTCGGCTCTGAGTGTCGTCCTCCACAATGGATGGGCTTGTTCTGCGGATCACTGGGTCAGACATGATTATAGGAAATTATTTAGGAGCGTGTGATTTTCCCCAATGGAAGACAGATAATCCGAGGTAATTTTTTTAGTATTGTGTAATGGTAAACACTTAGATGCAAATAATAGTATCCTCCCCAACGGAGTCACTACTATTAATTTCGAGCCGATAAGGACCAACTATTAATTTTATTTGTCAAAAGGTTAGGTTGACAAGATAATAAAATTAATGAGTAAAACCTCCTCTTACAAATGTAGAATTCGTATACGTCCACACCATCGTGGCATATGATATTCTCCGTGTTTTCAGGTGTTGGTTGATTTCGAAATTTCTTGTTTGAGGAAACAATTTATTTTTGAAATCTAAAGTGTGTGATTATTGTGATTCTCTAGTATTTTCAAAATGGATCTACACCCACTTGATTTAATTCTAAGAGAAAACCAACTAAATGTTGATGCAGTCTAGCCCTGATTGTTGTTTTGATGTTGACATCGATTTTAGTTTAGGTTGATTATGATTATGATGATTATGATTAAGTCCTGGTCGGGGATCAGGCATGGTATGGAAAATCCTAGCTTGGAGGGCTAGGTGTTGGAAAATCCTAACCTGGAGGGTTAGGTGTTGAAAATCCTAGCTTGGAGGGCTAGGTGTGTGGAAAGTCCTAATTCGGAAGAGGTGGGTGAAAAGTCCTAGCTTGGAGGGCTAGGTGAAAAGTCCTAACTTGGAGGGTTAGGTGCAAATTCTCATCTTGGAGAATTAGGTGAAAAAGTCCTGGCTTGGAGGGTCAGGTCCTAGCTTGGAGGGCTAGGTTTGAAAAAGTCCTAATCCGGAAGAGTTGGGTGAAAAGTCCTAGCTTGGAGGGCTAGGTGAAAAGTCCTAGCTTGGAGGGCTAGGTGAAAAGTCCTAACTTGGAGGGTTAGGTGCAAATTCCCAACTTCGAGGGTTAGGTGAGAAATCCTTAGCATGGAGGGCTAAGGTGGTTGGAGCCCCCTGGATCGGTCTGGTGACCGATCAGGGAGTTGGCACGGTGCTCCTTCGTGGATCGGTCTGGTGACCGATCCAGCGATGACTGATCGGTCTGGTGATCGATCAGGGAGTATTCGTTTCACCCACTGATTGGCTCCTGATCGGTCTGGTGACCGATCAGGGAGCAAACAGTGAGGTTGAGTTCCCTTGCTGAACTGCTCCTGATCGGTCTGGTGACCGATCAGGATCACTGTGTAGAACGTTCGGGAGAACGGTCCAGTGTCGCAGGTTCCTCTCTGTGATCGATCAGGACGGAGCCTGATCGGTCTGGACCCAACCTGATCGGTCTGGTGACCGATCAGGATGTTTCCTGATCGGTCCCGTGATCGATCAGGAGGTCTGGACTGCGAAGCTCAGAAATCGCCCAATAAAGGGGTGGATCGGTCCGGTGATCGATCCACAACCTGGGATTGGTCTAGTGATCGGTCCAGGAGAATCTCAAAGAAATTGCGATTTCTGATTAAGCATTGGGGACCGATCAGGACGGAGCCTGATCGGTCTGGACCCAGCCTGATCGGTCTGGTGACCGATTAAGAGGTTCTCCGATCAGTCCGGTGACCGATCACTTTTATTCAAATTGCACTGTCAGACGCTCTGATCGCGCTTGACCATATCCGATTCGCTGCTGTTTGCTTCTGATATTTGATTTACTGTGTGATATACTGCTCTAACAGTCTGATTAAGCTGCAGGTGACAGGGGAGGATTCAAACACTCAAGGAGAAGTCAATGGAGGCTTTCCTTGGAGCAGGTTTGTCCGTTTTTCCATCTCAGGTTGCAACGACCGAGCTGCGGACTGGAGCTGAGACTGGAGCTTGGCTACGGGTGTAACGACCCGGAAAATTCTCTTAATATTTTCTTAAAATATTGAGCATGTCTAGATAATTTTCCGAGGGTCCCAGAAATGATTATGTAAAATTGGGCCTAGAAATCCATGTTTTCTCATTTAAATTGAGAAAACTAAGTACCAATGAGCTTTAAATGGGCTCCAAAAATGGGTATTAATTAGGTTAAATTAATATAAATTAGGTAAAATTAATGTAAATATAAAAAAAATTTATTTAGGAATATTGGCATAATTATAGGTGATTTTAAGGGGGGATTTTCGGAATTTAGGAAATAAAAATAATAAAAATAAATGAAATAAAAATAAAATAAAAATAAAGGTGCATGAGCCAAGGATTGAACCTTGGACCTCTTGTACAACCATGAATGCTTTAACCAACTCACCTAGCAAGGAATTCTTATAAGTAAATGAAGTGGAGGTTGGTTTAGAAGTAGAAGGAGATGAAGGGTCATGGAGAGACTCTTCATTTGCCTCTTTAAAGGAGCTATAAAGAGGGGGGTTTGGGGGTTACTTCTTTTCACCATCAAGTGCATTTGCTCCCCTCCTCCCTCCTCATTCTAGCCGAAATTCTAAGGAAGAGTTCCCCTTGGAAAAGCTTCCACCAAGGTTCCATCTCCCAAGATCTAAAGTTCTTACAAGGATTCAAGGACTAGGTGTGGTCAAGAGACATCAAGTCTTCTTCCTTATCTCCATCCAAGGTCTAAAAATTTAGAAACCCCAAGGTAAGACTCCCTCACCTGTGGTATAATAGTTCCCTATGATTTTTATGATTTTTAGTATGACATAGTGGTTGGTTATTGGATTTGATGTTGAAAGGAAAGAAAACCAAGAACTTTATGTTTAAGGGTTTCGGCCACCATGTTTTTAAGATCTAAAATTATGCTAAAAATCTGTATAATGTTATTTAATGTTCCCTTATGATGTTTATAAGTTAAGTATAATTTTTGGGAATTTTTGGAGTACCCTAGGATACCCTAGGGTTTCGGCCAACATGAAAGAAACAAAAACTAAGAACCCTGAGTTTAAGGGTTTCGGCCACCATGTTTTAAAGGTCTATAATTATGATAAAATCATGATAATGTTATTTAATGTTACCTTATGATGTGTAGAGATTAAGTATAATTTTTGAGAATTTTTGGAGTACCCTAGGATACCCTAGGGTTTCGGCCAACATGAAAGAAACAAAAACTAAGAACCCTGAGTTTAAGGGTTTCGGACACCATGTTTTAAAGGTCTATAATTATGCTAAAAATCATGATAATGTTATTTAATGTTCCCTTATGATGTGTAGAGGTTAAGTATAATTTTTGGGAATTTTTGGAGTACCCTAGGACACCCTAGGGTTTCGGCCAACATGAAAGAAACAAAAACTAAGAACCCTGAGTTTAAGGGTTTCGGCCACCATGTTTTAAAGGTCTATAATTATGCTAAAAATCATGATAATGTTTATTTAATGTTCCCTTATGATG
>JAGFNQ010002161.1:0-25425 GCA_024364735.1 Boesenbergia rotunda | reverse complement strand
TTAAATTAAGAGACAAATCCCTTAATTCAACTACATATTATTTTCATGAAAATCTCATTTAAGAAAACTCTATAGGAAACCATTTTCCTAATTAATTTTGGAGACAACAATATGTAAGAGCATCACCTCTTAAAATATTTTATTCATGGATTGATTAATTACAACAAATCGTTTTCTAAGGGTGGCTCCCCGAGGCTCAGATACCCAAAGAAAAGTAAAGTGTTGTAAATCCAATTGGACGGCTCCCCGAGGCTCAATCCAAATCAAACATGACAATTTCAATTAAAATTGGGAAATTAAATTACAACATCTAACTTTAAATTGGACGGCTCCCCGAGGCTCAATCCAAAATAAAGAATTTGTTGTCAATTTAAAAACCAATTCAAATTTAATTGTCAATTAACTGTCCATGAATTTGTCTAGACTTTCTTAAAGAAAGTGCCCAAAATTGCGAGATTTCGAAAATAGGTTTTCAGAATAATTGTAAGTTTCTGGTACAAAGAAAACTTACATATTTCCAAAGTTGGAAAATTTCTAAAATAGAAAAATTTCCAAAATTGGAAAGTTTCCAAAGATGGGAAATTTTCACAATTATTATAAAAATTTAGAAACTAGAAAATTTCAAACGTTTGCGAAATTTCATGACGATTTCCAAACTTTGAAATTCCTAATTCTAAAATTTATTATAATTTGAAAGTTTTCATAATTGGAAAAATTTTCCGAAATTGAGATCATGACAAAGTTTTCCACAAAACAATTATATGATTATGTCGATAAGGATACGAGTTCGTAAAATTTAAAATTTTTACGTGCAGCGGAAGAGTTTGCATAAAATAATTTTCTAAATTATTTTAACTTCGTATCTAGCATGCAACCTTATAGTGAATCGACATAATCATGAAATAAAACTTTGCGGAAAAGTAAACTAATTTACTAAGTACCTCTCGTAACTCGAAGTAAGGGACGAGATCCAACCGTAGCGTCCCTTGGAAGCTCCGCCTCTATTCGCGTCCACGCCGAGTTCTCTTCGGGATGACTTCACAAAGTCACGAGTTTTGTGCCGACGAGAACTACTAGATTCTCGGAAGGCACAACTAGAAGAATAAGAGAAACAATGGAAAAACTAACCAATGAAGTAACGGAATCGTATTCCGGAAGAGAGGAGTCGCTATCCGCTTCTTCTTCTTCGTCTTCGGGTTCTCCTTCCTTTTGGTTGCTCACGCCAACTTCCCTCTTGGAGGAAGGCTTGGTGCGCCGGCCCTAATTCACAAGAATGGGCGCCGGCCCTAGGCAAGGAGAAGGAGAGGGAGAGGAGAAGAATAAAAGAGAGAGAGAGAGGGAACTCTTAATCAACTATTGATTAATTGATTGATGTGTATAAAGGGCTAGCCTTTGGGTCCTTTATATAGTAGCAACTCTTTGCTAAGTCTCCCTCTAAACGGAATTAGTTATAAGAAATTTATCCTATAAATTTTCTTAACTAATTATTCCGTTTAAACCAAGTTTTATTATAAACTAATTTATAATAAAACTAATTCTTCTTCTCTTTAAATTATGGAATAAATTTTATAAGAAATTTATAAACTTTCTTATTATGGAAAAAATCAATTCATAATTGATTTTATGAAATTAAAATAAACCAATTCATGGATTATTTTAATCTTCCATAAAAGAATAAATTTCTATAAATTTTATTTATATAAATTTCTTTATACAAATTTATTTATCCATAATTTATAAAACAAATCACACTAGATTTATTTTATTAATTAAACCAAAATAAACTTGGTTTATTCTCCTTTATTGGCCGGCCACCCAAAGAGGGTTAACACCCTCTTTGGCCGGCCCAAACCGACCCGAACCGTCGCGAATTAAACTCATTTAATTCGCCCAAAAAGCCTTCAAAAGACTTAGCCATTTTTAGCTTCCATTGCGCCTCTGATTAACTTAGATTCGACTCGTTTCTCTTGATCGGAAAATCCAATTTTCAACTCGTTTTAAATCCCTCGGATTACTCGTATTGCGTGTGACTAAATAGGCTTTCGATTTATGTTGGCCGTCTATAATTAACCCATTAATTATAGAACGATCATGAGTGGCACCTAGTAGTACATCATGATCCCCAATTAATCGAAAGATCAACGGTTTGACCCCAGAAGAAATTATTCTGAAACCCTTCAGCAGCTCTAATGAATCGTGCCTCATTCCCTTCACCACCTTATACCCACTTGGTTCAGGACACGGTCTATGGTGTCAGTCCCCACTAGGCTGACTACGTCACACCTAGCCCAAGTAGTGTCTTCCTCGTCCTTTGGATTTCTAATTACTCTCATGTATTTAAGAGACTCGCACTCTTAACATGATATGCTCTGGCCAGAGGCTTTGAGTAACAATCCGACGATAGGCCTGGGTATACATCTCCTCGCAAGGAGTGGTGAATCCTTTGTAGGCTGTTCAAACATCTTCGGGCACTTCGGCTTATACCCGATCATCCTGGGTCCACACCTCCTTGGAGATGCTTGCTTAAGATGTCAAAGTATAAGTCTCCATGACCAAGATGACTTGAACACCGCAAGTCAAAGGAACATCGCACTTAAGCCGCAGTAAGATCTTCATTGACATATCTACATGTAGATTCCCATTTGAAGTCTTACAGCTAGTCACTCCAATGAACTAGTTCCCTTAACTAGCATCCATGTTTATCTCTGGACATCCCAATGTCACCAGCTAGTGAGAATCAGCTGATTAGAGAATAACCCATGCTAGTCTCAACAGAATTGATAGTGTCCGTTTTTATCAATTCATCGACTAGGGATAATTTCAATACTTCACAATTGCACATTAGAGATAATCACTAGTTGTGATCCCATCACAAATTCTCTTATGTTGTGAGTTGTATTGCGGACATTCAGTAGATGAGTTTAAGATCCCAATCAAATACACAAAACATGTATACTCAAATAGTGAATTATCATTTATTAAAATAAATGTTTACATCATAAGGTGATTGCCTTAGGACACTTCTCTCATATTACTAACACCACAAGGTGTTGTGGATCATGAGATTGTTGCACAAGAAGTTGTGGAACAACAAGCTGTTCAAGTAGACCAACCTCTTCGCAGATCTGATAGGATACGTCGTCAGCCTGAGAGATATTCATTTCTCTTGTCTGACCATGATGACGTTACGCTTCTTGAGTTAAACGAGCCTACATCCTATCAAGAAGTTGTGATGAGCCCAGATTATGAGAAATGGCTAGAAGCCATGAGGTCCGAAATGGAATCCATGTACACTAACCAAGTATGGACTTTGGTTGATCCACCTGAGGGGATTAAACTCATTGGGTATAAGTGGGTCTTTAAAAGAAAGACTGACACGGAAGGTCTTATGCATACCTATAAAGGGCAATTGGTAGCTAAAGGTTTCAAGCAGATTCATGGTATCGACTATGATGAAACCTTTTCACCAGCGGCGATGTTTAAGTTTATTCGAATCATGCTTGCTATTGCAGCTTACCATGATTACGAGATCTGGCAGATGGATGTCAAAACTACATTCCTAAATGGGAATCTACTCGAGGATGTGTACATGACACAACCTGAGGGTTTTGTAGATCCAGAGCATGTTGGAAAGATATGTAAGTTACAAAGTTCCATTTATGATGATGCAATCAAAACGTTTGGTTTCATCAAGAATGAAGATGAACCTTGTGTCTACAAGAGGGTTACTGGGAGCACAGTTATCTTCCTGATCTTGTATGTGGATGACATACTCCTCATTGGAAATGATATCCCTTCACTACAGTCTATAAAGACGTGGCTAGGGAATTGTTTCTCAATGAAAGATTTAGGTGAAGCATCCTATATCCTAGGCAGCAAGATCTATAGAGATAGATCTAAGAGATTGCTTGGCTTGAGTCAGAGTACATATATTGACAAGGTGCTTAATCGTTTTGCCATGCAGAATTCCAAGAAGGGATTTCTGCCGATGTCACATAGTCTGAGTCTTTCAAAGACTCAATGCCCCTCTTCTACGGAGGAGAGAAACCGTATGGATCAGATCCCTTATGCATCCGCTATATGTCATGCTTTGTACTCGTCCAGATGTCTCGTATGCTTTGAGCATGACGAGCAGGTACCAGTCAGATCCAGGTGAAAGTCACTGGACTGCTGTCAAGAATATTCTTAAGTACTTAAGAAGGATAAAAGAATATTTCTTGATATTTGGAGGCGATGAGGAGCTAGCTGTAAAGGGTTACAATGACGCAAGCTTCCAAACAGACAGGGATGATTATAGATCGCAGTCAGGGTATGTATTTTGCCTGAATGGTGGCGCTGTGAGCTGGAAGAGTTCGAAGCAGGACACAGTCACAGATTCTACAACAGAGGCCGAGTATATTGCCGCATCAGAGGCGGCAAAAGAGGCTGTTTGGATCCGGAAGTTCATTACAGAGCTTGGTGTGGTTCCTAGCATAGCAGACCCGATAGACCTCTATTGTGACAACAATGGGGTTATTGCGCAGGCTAAGGAACCTCGCTCTCATCAGTGGACCAAACACATACTACGACGCTTCCATCTCATTCGAGAGATCATCGATAGAGGAGATGTGAGGATATGCAGACTACACACTGATTCTAACATCGCAGATCCTTTGACCAAGGCTTTAGCACAAAAGAAGCATGATGGTCATACCAGGTCACTGGGTATTAGATATTGCAGTGATTGACACTAGTGCTAGTGGGAGATTGTTAGTAGGAGCCCTAGAGCCAATTATGTGATGATTGACTGGGGACATTTTTGTATCATATTCTATCATTAATAAAGGCGTGTTTGGTTATTACACTTACTTTGTATTTATGCCAAATAACTAAGTATAATAATGACCTTGGGTAGTAGGTTCTTATCTACATTATATCGATTAGTTAAATCGATAGTGAGATAATGTAGAAAACACTACTCTAAATCATTCCTAGTCAAGTATTAATATTCAAGGACAATATTAATACATGGAGACTAGCATGTAGGTCAACTGATGACTTGAGCTCACAAGTCATGGATATGTGATATCAAGTTGACACATGGGTATGCATTGGAGAATGTGTCCTGAATGACCCGCCATGAGAAAGTTTCATAGATTGTCATATGAGTGTCATAAACTTTCTCATGTGACTATTGGTATGAATAGTCCTTAGACCTGAATTCACTACGGTTCCCTACATAAGGGGTTATGTACTTTGGTATCGTTAAACGTCACCCGTAACAGGGTGGACTATAAAGGCGATCACTGGGTATGTAATGAATTATGCGGAGAGATGTGAGTGATGTAGATGAGATCTATCCCTCCCATATGACGGGAGTGATATCTGTGGGCCCCTTGATCGAGTAGGACTGCTAAAACGCATGGTCATGCTCAAATAAGTCAATATGAGATATTGAGCTCATTTGTTTGAGTGAGTATACTTCGGGATCAAGAAACACAAGATTGATTGAGGATGACACGGTCTATACCTCATTGTCCAATTTAGATATCAAGGATAGAAGGGCAAGGTCATACACTATCATAGTCACGGAGGTTTAGTTGGATCTCGACTTTTCTTGTTACTTGGGTAGCAATGATGCATTGCTAGATGCCGCTCATTGTTTTTGTGTCTAAATTGGTTTAAACACATTGCCAACGTTACGGGAGCCTATTGGGTCACACACTAAGGACACGATGCTTCGGAGATTAATTGATCTTGATTTGGCTAAGATTTAATTGGAATTGGATTAATTGAGTTAGACTCAAGTGAATCCAATTGGATTATAGATTGAGATCTAATTTGAGTTAAACTCATTTAGATTAGACTCAACCACATTTGGAAGAAATATTAATTCATTAAAATGATTAATGAATTAATAAGAGAGGAAGATGGAGAGTTTCTCACCATTAGAGTGTTACATGAAAAGTTAGAGAGTTACATTAAAATGTTTAATGAAGGGAAGTTTAAAAGGCAAAAACTCCTCATGATACGAGTATAAAATAGTTTTTCCCTTGTCATTTGGATGACAACTTCTCATTTTCTTTCCCCTCTTCCTTCTCTTCTCCATCTTGGCCAAAACCCACATCTTGGGTTCTTGGTGTTTTGTGAACTACCTCAAGTTGCTAGCACAACTAAGGTAGTTCTTCTCCGAAGTAGAGATATCGTGTTCGTGTGGATACGAATAGAGACAAGGACACCTGAACGTGCAAGAGATCCGGCGGCGCTTTGACGAGCGGGATAAACGTAAGGGCACGCTCCAAAGGTATACGTTTTAGATAGATCTATTAGATAGATATACTTTGTATGAGTTTTCTTTCGCATGGATCGCTCGTGGGTTCTCGTTTCCAATGCATTTTTGTGTTTATGTCACCTGAAGATCCCAACAGTTAGTCTGTTCATGTAATTCGAGTTTCGAAAATAATTCATCTAGTTTAATTTTAGATAAATCCCTTGAAACTTTATACGCATCTACCATATATTCCCACAATGTATTTCTAGGGAAGGCGTTAAGAGCAGATTAGGTCCCAGTTCTCTACCTTGTGACCGATGGTGTGTATGTTGTTCATCAGCTCCTGAATTCTGGCGTAGAGATGAGCTGCAGATTGCTGTCGTTCATTTTGATTATGTACAGCTTGTTTAGCAGGAGGTCCCTCATGCTGATTCAGGTGTCAGAGGTTCCTTCGTGCAACTCAATTAGCTTACCCCAGAGCTCCTTTGCACTGTTGAAAGGACCCACCCGGTTCAGCTCTTCTTTGGTTAGGCCGCATTGGAGTGTTTGGGTTGCTTTAGCATCGACTTTAATTTTCCTTTTTAGGGCAGTATCCCATTCGGTGTAGGATTATGGCACTCCGTCAGCATTCTTCGGAATTTCCAGTCCAGACTGGATTATTATCCACATGTCCACTTGAGTTTTCAGGTGGACTTCCATCCGACTTTTCCAGTAGGAGAAATCCTCCCCACTGAAAAGTGGTGGTCTGGCTATACTAAATCCTTCTTGCATAGCCATTTAGGAATTATTTCTAAAAAGAGAACGAATAAAAAAAGTCCCAAGACTTGGGTTTGGATTAGCAGTGCGGGAAGAAGATAAAAAATATTTATCGAGTGGTGTTGCACCAACCTCGATTAATGATAAAAGTTCGAGAGAAAAGAAATAAAAAAAAATTATTTCGTAAAATCTGAAAAACTCTCAAATTGGTGGTTGCACCAAATTTGAGCTTTCCCGCTCTGATACTACTTGTTGGATCGAGAGAATACGATAGAGGGGGGGGTGAATATCGTAAATCGTTTCGGATTGAAAAATAGAGAATGCACAGTGGAAATTAAAATAACCAATGCGAACACAAGGTTTTTTACTTAGTTCGGAGTCGCGGTCAGCTCCTACTCCAAGGCTCACGGTCCTTGACCGTTTACTATGAGCAATTCTATAATGCGCAAAGTTTTTACAGAATGTTGTACAGAAGTATTGCAATAAAAACAAAATTCTAACTCTTCGTTACCGACGCCCGGTGTAGATCATTCTTCGGTGCGTAGGGTCGTCGTCGGCGGTAGAACCTCAAGATCAGAAGTTTCCGGAGTAGAGTGCTTGAGCGAAGAGTGTTGAGGTATTGGAAAAGTGTATTCTGAAGCCTTGGGGGTCGAACCCCTTTTATAGCACTCCTGGGGGCGCCCGGGACGCTGGGGGCGCCCTCCACGTGTCTCTGGATCCGCAAGCCTTCATCCGGGCTCGAGGTTTGACGGGGGCGCCCGGGATACAGAGGGTGCCCTGCATGACTTAGTCTTGCTGGCTTCTCGGCTAACTTCAATCCAATTGCTTCGTTGGCTTGGACCCAGGGTGCCCGAGGCATCCGAGGCGCCCGGGACCACGGGGGCGCCCGAGAGCTTGGGGGCGCCTGGCCCAGTGAGCTTCCGAAGCGTTTTCTTGCTTAACTCTTGTTTGGCTTTGACCTTGGGCGCCCGGGACCTCCCGGGCGCCTAACCCAGCTGTTGCCCCTCTCCTTTGGGGCGTTCTGAGCTGCAGACACTCGTTCCTTCGGTCCTACATCCAAGGATAGTACCAAACAAAACAAAGTAAGAATGTTAGTGAATTTTACAGTCGTAGTTGTCTTGGTTCTGACTTTGAGTTTCCAAAATGGAACCCTAGGTCGAACCGACGCCTACTGTTCCCTCGACGGGGAGCGCGTCCTCACCAACTCCTCTCAGGAGAATTTACCTGTTGCCAACCGGCTCCTCCGGTTAGACTTTTGCCCGGTAGTCCTTCGCCAGGTGCCTGGCAGCCCTTCGCCAGGTTTTGGGTACCAAGCAGTCCTTTGCCCGGTGCCTAGCAATCCTTTGCCAGGTCTACGGTACCAAGCAGTCCTTCGCTTGGTGCCTAGCAGTCCTTCGCTAGGTCTTAGACTCCTAGCAGCCCTTTGCAAGGTACCCAGCAGCCCTTCGCCAGGTCTTAGGGTTTCGATGCCTAGCAGTCCTGCGCTAGGTGCCTAGCAGTCCTTCGCTAGGACTTCAATCTGTACACTCAAGTAGCATGTTAGATAAAGATAACATCTTAACTTTTGAACCCTTTGCCATTATCAAAACCAAGGTTCGACAAGGGTATTGTCTGCACCAACAGTTTGTTGCAAATGCGTGTTTGGTTTCCCAAATTAAACCTAACACTTCTCCCACTTTGCCTAACATCAAAAGGATCCAATAATTTCCCCCTTATTGGATCTTTTACCTCTAAATGATTATAAACATAGTGTACTAACCTCCCACAAGGTTCCACACTTGTTTCCCATCAATTAGACACTTTTTGTTGGTGCAGGAAGCATCATATCGAACCTTGTTTTGATATTGGCAAAGGATTCAAAGTTAAGTATTGTGTGTGATCTAATGTTGTTACTCAAGTGTGCAGAGACAAAGCCCTAGCGAAGGACTGCTAGGCAACCGGCGAAGGACTGCCAGTATCCAAGCCCTAGTGAAGGACTGCTAGGCAACTGGCGAAGGACTGCCAGTATCCAAGCCCTAGCGAAGGACTACTAGGCAACTGGCGAAGGACTGCCAGTATCCAAGCCCTAGCGAAGGACTGCTAGGCAACTGGCGAAGGACTGCCAGTATCCAAGTCCTAGCGAAGGACTGCTAGGCGCCAGGCGAAGGACAGCTTGGGACTAAAGCCCTAGCGAAGGAATGCTAGGCACCGGGCGAAGGACAGCTCAGCATCTAAGACCTGGTAAAGGACCGCCAGGCAAAAGTCCAACCAAAGGAGCGGTTGGCATCAGGTACATTCTCCCGAGAGGAGTAGGTGAGGACGCGTTCCCCGTCGAGGGAACAGTAGGCGTCGGTTCGACCTAGGGTTCCATTTTGGAGACCCAAAGTCAGAACCAAGACAGCTAAGGTTGTATAATCTAATATTTTATTGTTTTATTGTGTTTTGGACTAACCCTGGATGCAGGACCGAAGAAACGAGTGTCTGCAGCTCAGAGAGCCTCAAAGGAATGAGGCAACAGCTGACTAGGGCGCCCGGAGTGTCCCGGGCGCCCCCAAGGTGAACACAAAACACACAAGTAAAAAAGCACGCTTCGACAGTACATCCTGCGGGCGCCCCCGTGCTCCCGGGCGCCCTCGCTGCTCCCGGGCGCCCCCAGCGTCCCAGGCGCCCCCATGCGCAAGCCTTGAACCAGAAGCCAGCGAAGCGAAGGATAACACCTTGACCCGATCAATACGAGCGCCCCGAGCGCTCCGGGCACCCCGGTCAAACCTGATCCCGATTTTGAAGGGATCAGACTTGACCGAGACTGTGACGGATCGAGTGACACGTGGGGGGGGGGGGGGGGCGCCCCCGACGTCCTGGGCGCCCCCAGGCCCTATATAAAGGGCCCTCGACCCCAAGCTTCGTACAAGACTTCCAATCAACGCTTCTACGCTCTTTCGCTCTCGCGCCTCGCTTCGGAAACCTCCCAACTCGAGCCGACGACGTCCCGCTGCTCCGAACAAGTCAACATTCATCGGACGTCGGTAAAAAGAAGAGCTTTCTTTTTGTTAAGTTTACTATACTGTATTTGTGAATCAATATCTGTAAACTTTCATTGCGCCTCATATAGAATTGCCCAAAGTAAACGGTCAACGACCGTGGGCCTTGGAGTAGGAGTCGACCCAGGCTCCGAACCAAGTAAAACCGATAGTGCCTCTGTGTGATTTTGTTTTCTTAATTTCCACTGCGTACTTGCTCTAAGTTTTTTGAAAAACGATTTCCGATATTCACCCCCCCCTCTATCGGTTCTCTCGATCCAACAAGTGGTATCAGAGCGGGGAACCTCAAATTTGGTGCAACCACCAATTTGAGAATTTTTCGGATTTACGAAATTTCTTTTATTTCTTTTCTTTTTTTAATCAACATCACTCAATTAGTCTCGCTTTTTATTTTCAAATAAATAATATCTGTAGGTGTATTTAAAATATTCTCAATTAGTCTCGCCTTTTTCAATTTTGAATTCTTATTTTCTCACCATAACTCAGAATTGATAAAATGAACAATTTTTGAAAATTTGTCATAAACTTTTTTTATTATTATTTTAATATTTTACTCGAAATTCGTGCTATCTTAATTCGAGCTAATTTTTTTTAAAAACATTAAAGTCTCACTTTTTCATCATTAATCAGAATTGACAAAATAAATATTTTCAAAAATTTGTCATAAATTATTTTTATTATTTTATTATTATTCTATCTCGAAATTCGTGCAACATTTATTTTGAGCTAATTTTTCCCTTCTCCCGCACTACTAATCCAAGACCAAGTCTTGGTACATTTTTGTTACTTCTTTTCTGTACGAGGTTAAATCTAAATGGCCAACCAAGAGTGGAACAGTGCCCGTCCACCGCTATTCTCCGGCGAGAGCTTCAATTATTGGAGAAGTCAAATGGAGTCCCTTCTGAAGGCCCACATGGACTTATGGCGGATCATCCAAACGGGATTTTCTTTTCCCATAGAAGATGAGTCATCAATCGAGTGGGACAAACTCGATGAACACACCCTCAACCAAATCGAGATTGATGCAAGGGCAACTGCAATCCTACAATGTGGCCTAACCAAGGAACAACTCGAGCTAGTAGGTCCATGCAGATGTGCTAGAGAAATCTGGGAAAAATTGGTTAACCTTCATCAAGAGATCTCAAATGAAGAAGAAGTAAATTATCTTGCCCTTTCAGTCCAAGCACAAACAGCCGAGTCAGAGTTTGAACCCGAATCCAAAATCGAACCAGAATTAGACGACGAATTGACTGAGACGGTAACCGATTTCGAATTCTTTTCAAAATTAGAATTAAATAATCAAACAGATACTATAATGGTCGAGGAAGGTGTAAATTTTATTGCAGGGAAAACTCCTAAGAACCACCAAAGAAGGAGCTTCAACCAGTACTCGAGTCCGATTCAGACACAGAATCAGAAGATGAGCCTAGATCCGACGCGGCAAGAATCAAGGGGGAGATTCCAATAAAGAACCAAAATGTAAAAGTGTAAATTCAAATTTTAATCATGTAATTTGTTACACATGCAGAGAGAGAGGACACTACCAAAGTGAGTGTCCTACTCGTAAGATTCAAATGACACCACCGATGGTGACAAAGGAACCAGTTCCAAAAGCGCGAAGGGACAAAAGTCGCATCCAATGCTTCAAGTGCCAGGAGTTCGGGCATTATCAAAGTGAATGCACAGATAAAAGAGCTACCAAGAATGCCGGACAAACAATCAACAAAGGTAAATTTACAGTATTTGAAAATCCGTTATTTACCTTGAATAATGTGATTGATTCATGTAACTTAATTAAAGCAAATGTCAGAAAATTGAAACAAGAAAATGAAACCCTAAAACATAAGGTCAATAAGTTAGAAAATTTAATTCATAATCTTGCTGATTCCGAAAATCCAGAGTATTACTCCAATTGTGACCTTACTTAGACAATTGTTTGTTTTAATTATGTGTTTCTTTTTATTTTTTTCTTAGATTTAGGAATAGTTAGTTTAAGGACTGAACCAACTTAACTGAAATTTGACAACATAGTATTGGGTGGCGGTGAGATGATAGTACGTTAGGGAAACCAATTCTAATAAGGTCAAGTATTCTTTACTTGGTCTCTTTAGACTGGTGAAACTAGCCGAAGCTACCGATCCAAGACCCAAACTAGTTAGACCAGAAGTTACCAAGAAGTAACTTTGAAGATGAAATTTCACTAAAAGGCTTTGTCTAGGAAAGGGTTGATGATCCAATAAGGCTACGGCCAAAGAAGGCCTTGTGCCTCGCCAAGACCTGGAAGCCAATTTTTGAAATTCAAATTCAATTTACTATTTGTTAAATTCGAATCTAACACAAATTTTCAGTTAATTTTAGATTCAAATATCTCTTTTCAAAACAAATTTAAATTGGGTTTAAAAAAATTAATTTAACTTTTCAAAATTAATCATGGCCTTTTCAAAATAAATCCTTCTATTAAAATATGCATCTCACAAAACAGTTAAGGATATCCTGTTTTGTCACTTAGAAATGGGTGAGATGCTCAGGACCTAAAAGTTGAGTCCAACCCAACCAACTAAATCAAATTAATCAAATCATAATTAAATCTTTCAAATTAATCAAATCTTAATTAAACCAATCAAATTAATCAAATCTTAATTAAACCAATCAAATTAATCAAATCTTAATTAAATCTTTCAAATTAATCAAATCTTAATTAAATCAATCAAATTAATCAAATCTTAATTAAATCTTTCAAATTAATCAAATCTTAATTAAATCAATTAAATTCAATTAAATCTTAATTAAATCAATTAAATTCAATTAAGTCAATTAAATTTAATTCAATCAAATTTAACTTTTTAACTAAGAGTCAATGTTTCAAATCATTGTAATTAAAATCAAGTCTCTTTTGTTCACTAACCTGAAATTTATTTCATAGCATTTATTTCTTTTCTTTACCATTATACAAACATTTTTTTAAAATTAGTTTATTCTTGTATGACAAAAAGTCACCTTGGGGATTACTTAGGATATTTCTTTTTGTGTACAATCCGAGGTTAGATATTTATTTTTTTTACTTAAAAAAAACTTCTATTTTTTGAAATCATTCCCCCTTCTCAGTCCTCTATATTCACTTTTTAAATGGGAGAATGAAATTATGTTTTCAAATAATCACTATATTTTTCGAAAATTGTGCTTTACAAAAGCCATTATCATTTCAAAATATTTTTCGAAAACGGGGTTTATGCTTTAAAATTATCTTCATTTCAATTTGAATTTTCTAAAATTATATTACCATGCTAGTATTCAAAACTATTCTTTTGATTTTAGTAAACCCTAAAGACACAAAGGAAGGTCTACTTAATGATCTGCAAGGACTCCGAGGATGTGTCAAATTTAGGGGGAGTCTAAACCAAAAGAAATTATTTCTAACAAGTATTTTCTTTGGCAATTATCCTTATTAAATAATTCTTTTGATATGAACTGAACCCTATGAACTCAGAGGAAGAATACTTGTGGTCAACAAAGCTTCCAAGGACTGTATCAAGTTTAGGGGAGGTCAAATTAAAAGAGTTATTAAACATTTCTAAATAATATGTTTTCATACACTATATTTTCAAAATTGTGTCGAAAACATTTGTCTTACAAAATAATATTATTTTAAAATGTTTTGTGGCTTATAAAATTATTTTTGAAATAATATTTACTTGGGTTGAAAAATTTCCAGGACACATAGAAAAATGTCCTTGTAGTTAACAATGTTTCCTAGGATTGTGTCAGACTGGAAAAGAAATCAAGTCAAGTATTCAAAATAAAATTAATTTTTTTTGCATAATCTTCAAAAGTACTTCTATTTTTCAAAGTATAATGTTTTGAAAAGTACTAATACTTGTAAAGGCAATAGTGTTCTAAGTGCATGAAGTTTCTAAAAGACTTGCCTACAAATATAAAATATTTTTTAAGTGGAGTTTTGTTGATGCAGTTTATAGTTTTTACTATACTTTCAAGAATTATGCTAACTATTTTTATGTTTTCAAAACTCATAGGCTTTGATACATAATTTTTTTTAAATTTTTAAAAAAAATCTCTTTCAAAATATATCTTTCAATTCTTTATTGATATATGGCCAAGGGGGAGAGAAAGAAAGAGAAAAAGGATGTTTTTTTGTAAAACAAAAATCTCTAAATATCTAAGTGTTTCAAATTTTTTAAGTGAAATTTTCCTTAGTAAACAAGATTTGTCTGAGCAAAACTTTTTAAAAATTTTTTGGCAAATATTTCTAAGTAAAGTCTTCTTTGGGGAAAAACTTGCCTAGAAATTTCTTAAGAATTATGTTTTTCAAAATGCACAAAGTGTTTCCAAGTAAATTCGTCTAAATGTGCATAAACAAATTTTTTCCAAACTCTAAAAGTTGAACTTTTTTTTGGAAATTTGGCTTCAAGAATGGAAAATTTGCCTAAGTAAATTTTTTTTGTAAAGTCTTGTAAGTAAAAGTTTTTTTTACAAAATTTAGGTTTGCAAAACTCGTCAAAATTTTACCTTGTCCACCCATGTTTATTTTTGATATATGTCAAAGGGGGAGGAAATGTCAAAGTTAAGTTAAGTGGTCAAAGTTAAGTTAAGTGTTTTATAACACAATTATTCAGGGGGACTATGAGAAATTTTTTTTTGATTTTAGACTGTTCAGAATTGCTATATTTTGGTTTTAGACTGTTCAGAATAGCTATATTTCTCCTAACTGTCTTTTCTGAACTGCTATAAGTTTTCACTTAACTTTGAATTGTGTTGCCATAAATCAAAAAGGGGGAGATTGTTGGTGCAGGAAGCACCATATCGAACCTTGTTTTGATATTGGCAAAGGATTCAAAGTTAAGTATTGTGTGTGATCTAATGTTGTTACTCAAGTGTGCAGAGACAAAGCCCTAGCGAAGGACTGCTAGGCAACCGTCGAAGGACTGCCAATATCCAAGTCCTAGCGAAGGACTGCTAGGCAACTGGCGAAGGACTGCCAGTATCCAAGTCCTAGCGAAGGACTGCTAGGCACTGGCGAAGGAATGCCAGAGACAAAAGCCCTAGCGAAGGACTGCTAGGCGCCAGGCGAAAGATAGCTTGGGACTAAAGCCCTAGCGAAGGAATGTTAGGCACCGGGCGAAGGACAGCTCGGCATCTAAGACCTGGCAAAGGACCGCCAGGCAAAAGTCCAACCAAAGGAGCGGTTGGCATCAGGTACATTCTCCCGAGAGGAGTAGGTGAGGACGCGTTCCCCGTCGAGGGAACAGTAGGCGTCGGTTCGACCTAGGGTTCCATTTTGGAGACCCAAAGTCAGAACCAAGACAGCTAAGGTTGTATAATCTAATATTTTATTATTTTATTGTGTTTTGGACTAACCCTGGATGCAGGACCGAAGAAACGAGTGTCTGCAGCTCAGAGAGCCTCAAAGGAATGAGGCAACAGCTGACCAGGGCGCCCGGAGTGTCCCGGGCGCCCCCAAGGTGAACACAAAACACACAAGTAAAAAGCACGCTTCGACAGTACATCCTGCGGGCGCCCCCGCTGCTCCCGGGCGCCCCCAGCGTGTCGGGTGCCCCCATGCGCAAGCCTCGAACCAAAAGCCAGCGAAGAGAAGGATAACACCTTGACCCGGTCAATACGGGCGCCCCGAGCGCTCCGGGCACCCCGGTCAAACCTGATCCCGATTTTGAAGGGATCAGACGCTGACCGAGACTGTGACGGATCGAGTGACACGTGGGGGGGCGCCCCCGACGTCCCGGGCGCCCCCAGGCCCTATATAAAGGGCCCTCGACCCCAAGCTTCGTACAAGACTTCCAATCAACCCTTCTACGCTCTTTCGCTCTCGCGCCTCGCTTCGGAAACCTCCCAACTCGATCCGACGACGTCCCGCTGCTCCGAACAAGTCAACATTCATCGGACGTCAGTAAAAAGAAGAGCTTTCTTTTTGTTAAGTTTACTATACTGTATTTGTGAATCAATATCTGTAAACTTTCATTGCGCCTCATATAGAATTGCCCAAAGTAAACGGTCAACGACCGTGGGCCTTAGAGTAGGAGTCGACCCAGGCTCCGAACCAAGTAAAACCGATAGTGCATCTGTGTGATTTTGTTTTCTTAATTTCCGCTGCGTACTTGCTCTAAGTTTTCCGAAAAACGATTTTCGATATTCACCCCCCCTCTATCGGTTCTCTCGATCCAACACTTTTCGGCAGCTGAAACCCATTTCCAGCATTTACCAGTCGACTGCCCCTGGACCAGTCGACTGATACTCTGAAAAACCAATTTTTCAACATTTCTGACCCAACTTCATAAACGCGCCAGATATTCTACAAGCCTCCAAAAATTCTCAAATTTTTTGGAGACGTTTGTGGTACCCATACCTACTTGGGAAAAATACATTCAACAATGTATCTATCATCATTCCTAAGTTTGACACAAAACTCAAAATTACCTATGAAAATTAAGCCATAGCCAACAAGAGATAACCTCCCCCTTAACCTATGCCCGCTCCCAATTTTCAATTTTCACAACCAATCATCAAGTCAAGTTCTACCCAACTTAACTTTATAACACCAAGTTAAGTTCTACCCAACTTAACATCACATCACTAAGTTAAGTTCTTCCCAACTTAACACCATCCATTCTTTCGTCAAGTTAATCCTAACTTAACAACCCAAGTTCTCCCCCTTCGACACCATCAAAGGATTGCCCCAAGCAACCTTACCCCTAGTGCCAAACAGAACTCAACCTATTTCTGAAAAATCCTTCAGAACTAAGGTGTCTTAGTTAAGAACTAAGGCGCCTCAGTTGTAGAATTATCAAAAGGTGATTGTTGCTTACGCCGATAAAATTCTATCCAACTGAGATGCCTCAGGTCTCAACTAAGGCACCTCAGGACCATGTCAACATAACGTTCACTTTGGTTTTCGGGCTATATATAGCCCCCAAAAGCTAGGATTAAAGATCAACAACTATATTCAATATTCCCAATCTTTTTTTGTACTTCTCAAAGAGTGTAAGAGGCTTCTCCGCCTACAACAAAATAGATTCTTTCTAGTACACTTTCACTGTCTTAGATTAGCAACTGCCCTAGTTGCAACCAAATAAATCATAGCCTCGCCCTTTTATGGTTTTGTTTTTAATTAACTACTGAAACTAACTTCTATGTTTGCAAGAGTTGTGCAAAAGATCTAGTTCCAACTTGCAGGGCAATTCACCCCCCCCCCCCTTGTCGGCTTGTTAACGGTCCAACAAGTGGCATCAAACCAAGTTCACATTTGAAGGACTAACCGTCTGATAAAGTAACAAGAAGATGTCCGGATCCAGCATTCACCTGCCAATGTGAGAGAGAGATTTTGTCATATGGGAAAAAAAGATGGAGGTATTTTTTAGGACTGATTTTAAGCTTTTACTATCTATCAAATATGGCTTTGTAGCACCCAAAGATGCAAATGGTGATGACAAGGAGGAATAGTTGCGGAACAAAAAGGAGAAAACAGAATTAGTAGCCAACGGAAAGGCTGAATTCCACCTACTAACAGTACTATCACCTCAAGAAGTCAACCGCATCGGAAGCTACCACTTGGCAAAAGAACTCTGGGAAAAGTTTCTAGAACTTCATGAAAGGACGTCAAAAGCCAAATTGGCAAGAATAGATATTCTCCGAAACCAGCTAACCAATCTCCGAATGAAGGAAGGCAAAACCGTGATCGAGCTTCATGCAAAGATCAAGGAATTGATCTCCGGACTCACCAACCTTGGCAAATCAGTAACAAATCATGACTCAATCCGATACGCCCTCAACGACTTCCCAAGAACCTAGGAGTGGACTTCAATAGTAGACGTCTACTATATCTCAAAAGACCTGGAGGTAAGTACCCTTGAAGAATTGTTTTCCAGTTTTGAATTACATGAATCTCAGTGTGCAGGAAATAAAAATAAGACAGACAACATTGCCCTGAATGCGAGGAGGACTGAACCAGATTTGGAGTCTTCAGCTGTTGACGAACAAACGGTATTCGTGGTGAGAAAGTTAAATAAGATATTTAGATCTAACAAATTTTCAAAGATGTAGGATAAGAAATGTTCTCCGAGAAAGAGACAAGTAAGATGCTACCACTGTGATGAAGAAGGTCACATTAAAAAGCAATGCCCCAAATTGAAGAATAAAAAGAAAGAAAAAGAAAACAAGCACAAGCACAAAAACTTAAAAGTGACATGGGACGACTCTTCTTTTGATGAATTTGAAATCGAGACCTATGTCGGACTTGCACTTATGACAAACCATCAAGAGGATGACAAAGAAATCATCTCCAACATGAGCATCAATGAAGGGGAAGATTTAACAGAAGAAAGCAGCAGTGAAGGAGGAGACTCCAGTTTCATATACGACAAAATGGTAAGTGAGGTATGCAAGCTTCCTCTAGATAAACTATTTTCTGGTATAAAATCCCTACTTAGATCACTATAAAAATTTAGAATAAAAAATATAGACTTATAAAATCAATTAGCTTACTCATGTTAGTTAGAAATGTACGATTCAGTAAAATTTGAAAATGAAAGATTAAAGGAACAAATAGTTAAATTAAAAAATGACTATACATGTGCTAAATCAAATTTCTTCTCTAAAAAGAACTATTATAATGGAGGTCTTAATTGGTATATTAAAAATCATAGAAGTCAAATAACAAAAGTATCTAAGAATTATATTCCACCAAAGTTCCTAAAAAATTATTAAATATTTTTTGTGTTGAATAAATTACCTTTGAATTTCTTGACTATTAGAAAATCCAAATCAATTAGTAATATTTGAAGATAATTTATTTTTCAAATTTTTTTTATGATGCACAGAGACTTTATCTAGTTACTATAATTTTTTAAAATATTTGATCAATTTTCATAAATTTATTTTTGAAAATTGACTTTTTAATTTTAAAAATAATTAGAAAATTATTTTCAAAAAATTTGATTTTTCAAAATCTAAACGTTATATTTTAACCATTTCAAAATTTAGTAGAATTTTTCGAGGTCAATATCTAATTTTGAAATTATTTTTTATCAAAAATTATTTGCTATGATTAAAATCATTATTTTTGAACTCAGAAAATTTACTTTAATCTAAAATTTTTTATACCATTGATTTCACACTTTGATAAACAATTTTAAAATTTTCTACTAGTTAAATAATTTTTATGAATTTATATATGAAAATCATTTTTTTAAATTTATAAATACTCAGAAAAATAATTTTCATAGTTTTAATTTTTTGGATCTGTACGTTGTATTTTAGATGTTTACTAAAATTATCAAAATTTTCTGAAGTTAAATTTGAATTTTAAAAATATTTCAAAATTCATCAAGTTTTTTTAAAATATTTAAACTATGTTTTTCCCCCTTAATGAGTTTTGTTTTCCTAAAAATGCCTTTTATCCCAGTTTTTTGATGTGATCAAACAGGGAGAGTAAATAAGATTATGTTAAGAGGGAGGTTAAGTTAAAATTTACTCACATTATTTATTACACTAAATTGCCATATTTTATTTTATTGTTTTGAATAAACAAATTGTTATTTTCTTATTTGGTTAACCCTAACTTAACTTGGGTTGAAGCACATCAAAAAGGGAGAAATTGTAAGTACCCTAAGGTAATTTTGATGTGATCAACTAAGTCAAGTTAGGTCATGGTCGAGTTTGATCCCTGTGTCTAAGTGTGCAGGAGATTAGGAATGCAAGAAGTCGAGCAAAAGACGCAGTGGACGAGAAGGATGGCGCGGGAAGGGAGTCATCGAGCTCGGTGCGTCCGAGAGACGCGGAGGTCTGCATAAGAGTACACCGGTGGAGTGAGAAGGGCGCACACGATGTCTAAGGGACGAGAAGCCAGGAGGATGTCCGTTCAAGGAGAAGACTGGAGTTGGGTTCAGGTGAGTCTAACTCTGGTTGGCAGGAAATCACCCAAGTGGACGAAAAGAGAACAAGTCAACTCCAAAGTTAACTTTGAAGATTACAAGGTCTGAGGCACCTCAGATCTCTTTGAAGGCGCCTTGGATGTGCATAATTTATATGTGTAGAATTTATATGTGCAGAAAAAAGGAACTAAGGCGTCTCAGTTGTAGACTATGGTGCCTCAGTTGGGAACTAAGGTTGCTCAATTGTAGAATTATCAAAAGGTGACTGTTGCTTACGTTGATAAAATTCTTTCCAATTGAGCCGCCTCAGGTTCAAGTCAGTACAACGTTCACTTTGGTTTTTTGGCTATAAATAGCCTCCAAAAGCAAGAATTAAAGATCAACAACTGTACCCAATATTCCTAGTCTTTTTCTGTGTTTCTCAAAGAGTATTAGAGGCTTCTCCAATACAACAAAAGGAGATTCTTTCTAGTGTGCTTTCACTTCCTTGGATTAGCAACCGTCCTGGTTGCAACCAAGTAAATCGTAGCCTCGCCCTTTTAGTTGTTGTTTGTGGTTTTGTTTTTAATTAACTGCTGAAACTAACTTCTATTTTTGCAAGAGTTGTGTAAAAGATATAGTTCTAACTTGCACGGCAATTCACCCTCTCTTGTCGGTCTGCCAACGGTCCAACATAAATAACTTACTTTGTTAACTCAACTAGTGATAAATTAATAGTCCATGTGAATTGATATTTTTATTACTAACGAAGTAGCTGTTCACTTGCTGTAGTATAACACTGACTAAATCATTCTCGTTGTGATATATAAATCTGTTTTTTTTAATTACCATGAAGAAAAGCTATTTTCACACCCATTTACTCCAACTACAAATCATAGTGTGCTACCAAAGCCAACACTGACATGATAGATGTATGTCTAACCATCAGAGAAAATATCTCATCATAGTTAATTCTCTTTCTCTGTGAGTAACTCTTTGCTACTACTTGTGCCTTGAATTTTTCTTCCTCACTTTCTGATATGACCTTTTTCTTCTTGTATACCCATTTGCATCATATAACCCTTTTCTTTTCAAGAGTTCCATCAAATCTCATATTTGATTCTTATGCCAATACACTATCTCCTCCTCTATAGAACTCATCCATCTGTCCTTCTCTGAGTGATGTATTACCTCCTAAAAAGTAATAGGGTGATTATAGTCTGATGTTGCATGTGCTAGCATCATCAAAATCATAGGTTTTTAGCTCCACCTACACAAGATCCTTATTGTTGCTATAATTTTTTGATGACTATTTCTTTTCCTCTTGAATACGTTGTAACATGACTTTTCATCAAAAAGCACATCTCTATTGATCATCACTCTATTTGTCTTAGGATTCCAAAGCTTGAAGCCTTTTAACCCTTTTTGATAACTCAGAAAAACACACTGTTTAGACTTTGTATCCAACTTTTATCTGTTTGCACTAGAAACATGTATGTAGGTTGGACATCCAAATACTCTCAAACTAGAGCAATTAATCGGATTACCTGTCCACACTTTCTCTGATACTTTGTCATCTAGTACTGCCCTCGATGACATATTGATTAAGAAACATGTCAAGTTTACTGCATCTACTCAGAAGTTCATTATAAGTCATGCATTTAATTTGAGACATCGAGCTTTCTCGATTATTATTTTTTTCATACTTTCGGTTACACTGTTTTGTTGTGGTGTCCTACAAACTGTGAAGTATCTCTTAATACTATGTTACTCACAAAATTTCTAGAATTTTAAATCTGTGTAATCATTATCATTGTCTGATCTCAGACATTTAAATTTTCTTTTTAGTCCGATTCTCTATTTCAGTTTTCCACATTTTGAAAAAGTTTCTTGTGATGTGTGAAGGACACCCACACTTTTGATGAGTAATCATCGATGAAACTCACAAAATACATATGTCCTTCATGTGATATTACACTTGCTGATCCAGAGATCTGTATAAATATATTCAAGATTTTTCTGTCTTGTGTGTGACTGTCTTAAACGATATTAGACTTTATTTTCCACCAACAGAATACTAGTAGAAATCGAGTTTACATATCTTGACACCCTTTAATAAATTTGTTTATGAAGTTTCGGCATCCCACACTCAGTCATATAACTCAACCATATATATCATAAGATCGTATATACTATCTGATTCAGATTCTATGGTGGCAACTCCACTGACAATTATGGTAACTAGTAGTTTATAAATATTCCATAGTTTTTGTTCTTTCATCACGGTCAAACTTTCATAATTCCACTTTCAGATTTGTAACCATTGTCAACCAGTATATCTAAAGAAATAAGATTCATTTTAAGTTACAGTACCTGTCTAACATCGCGCGGAGTTCTAACTATACTATCAATATCTTAATTTTTATATTTTCTATTTCAATAATTTTTGTAAGGTGCATCGTTATCTATCAAAATACAATTAAAATTAATTAATTTATAAGTGTCAAATCAATCTTTATTGAGTGTCATGTGATATGACATGTTAAATTTAGAATCCAATAGTCCACGTACTATTGTTCTGAGACCGATGAAACATAGAGCATGTCAGTCTCGTCGCTATTTGAATTTTCTTCATTCATTAAATTTGTGAACAGATAAACCATCTTTATTCTCTATATTTACTTTTTTTTCCTAGGGATAATCTCGTTTGCTGTGACATTTTATTCCGTATTTGTAACATATGATCTCTTTCTTTCTCGATGTAGATCGGGTTTCGTTATTGTTGCCCGCCGTGATAAGTCGATGGTGTTGAATAAAGGTTTGCGTTGGTGAACCTTATTTCACAAGATAACAGAGCTTTTGTTAAATAAATCCAATTTTGTTTGGTGTGGACTACGATTGGCACAAATTGGCACAAACAATATCAAATTTCAACACAAATTTCCAAGTTTTACTATGTACGAGCTATGAATCACAGGAGAATCATAGTTACAAAACATGAATCATACTGTAGTGAGAAAATACACAGAACAAGCGAACAAAGAGCGTAGGGATTACTTCAGTATTGAAGCAGTGATGTTAATGATGCCACAGCAACAATCTCACAACAGTTGAAAGTTCCTGAACTAGAGTGCACAACAATAAGAGAGTAAGAAAACACTAATTAATGTGAAAACTAATTTTATAACTTGATTATGAAATGTAATGGAAATTTGAAATGAGCAATAGGATACTTTGTGCAATACTAAATCAGAAACAGAACAACAACCATGCTACCTAAAGCAAAATGGAAAATGAGTTCGATGCAAGAGATTTATTGATAATCAATAAGTTCTATGCAGGAAAGTAGAAAGATAACTAAGAAGAATCTGGTGCAAAAGTTGGAGAATTTAGATTTTATAGAAAAATTCATGTCCTCAATTCTGCTCGGATATGTTAATTTGTCTTCATTCTCTACTTTTCACTATGCTTCTTGAGGCTATAAACAATCTTGAACTTTGCTAGAAACTATTTTTACTTCTTTTACCAGAATAAATACACATTATTTCCTCCAAAGGGATTGAATCAAACAATCTTTTACTACAGTACCAAGCAATTTTCTAGGCATAGAACAGGGCAATGATATCATCACTAAGAATCAAAGGAATTGAATTCAGGATAATGGTGATAAAGTAGATACATAGAAGTTCTTGAGGCTATAATCAATCTTGAACTTTGCTAGAAACTATTTTACTTCTTTTAACAGAATAAATACACATTATTCCCTCCAAAGAGATTGAATCAAGCAATCTTTTACTACAGTCTCAAGCAATTTTCTAGGCATAGAGCAGGGCAATTATATAGACACTAAGAATCAGAGGAATTGGATTCAGAATAATGGTGATAAAGTAGATACATAGAATTTCTTCAAGCTATAATCAATCATGAACTTTGCTAGAAACTATTTTTACTTCTTTTACCAGAATAAATCAAATTATTTCCTCCAAAGGAATTGAATCAAGAAATCTTTTACTACAGTATCAAGCAATCTTCTAGGCATAGAACAGAACCAATGATATAGATACTAAGAATCAAAGGAATTGAATTCAGAATAATGGTGGTAAAGTATATGCATAGAAGAAAGTGGAAACATTTTACCTTAGTTGTTTGGTGATATGTTCTGACTCATCTCTCCACCAGAAACACTCGGTCCAGGATTGGAATCGGCTGGAGGGTAATACATCACAGTGTAAGGAGCCCCTCTGAGATGTGAGATCAATGGATAACCCCCGAGTCCATCTAAGCCAGGACCAATACCTTGTTCGTATGCTACAACTCTACCAAGCGGCTGTGCAAATGAAAAGCTCGGGTTGGGATGGTGGGTCGGTCCGGCAGCAGCAGGTGATACAATACCACCGGCGAGGTGGGGGTCCAGTTGAGGGACGCCATCCAAAGGAGCACCTGGCTCCAAGCCCCTACTGTAGACTGAAGTGCACGGCAGAACATGGCCAAGGATGTTCTTGACAGGGTCCAAGAGCGAGTTCTTCGCCCCATCCTCGTTCTTGAAGATAAAGATGGCGAACCCCATGAACTTTCCCGTTAGCGGATCCATCCCTAAGGGGCCCTCCTCGATCTCTCCGAAAGAGGAGAAATGGGCGAGGAGAAGATCGCATAGCATGTCGGGGGGAACATTGCCCACAAATACCATGCGGATCGAGCAAGAGGAGGCGAGGCCTCTGCCATCGAAGAAACGACGAGCGAAAGTCATCCGCCCATGGATCTTCTTGGAAGGCTCCTTGAGGGCGAGAACGGCGCCGTCGGCGTGTTGGAAGGTGACGAATCCGGTTCCCACTGTATGCCCAGTGTCGCCGTCGAAGTCGACATGTGTATGCTCGACCGGGCCGTAGAGGGAGAACAGGTAGAAGAGGTCGTCGGAGGCGGTCTCCGTCGAGAGGCTGGTAATGTAGACCGTCCGCATCGTCAGGTCGAGGTCGGCAATGGCGCGGACATCAGAGATGATGTCTTGGTCGCCGCGGGAGAAGGCCGTGGCGATGAGGCCACGGAGCTGATTGATGGTCAAGGAGTCGATGGTCGGCCGAACGTCATCGGTGTGGAGATATGCCTCCGGCATGAAGGGGTCGTAATCCTCTTCGGCCATGGCTCCCCCGAATGAATTTGGGGGAACGCCTGAACCCTCGTCGACCATACCTCCGACAGTCGAGTTAACGGGAGAGCGAGCGGGCGGTTCCTCCGGCGGTATCAAACCAAATAAAGGGCGGGAAATTTATAGACGAATGAATTCTTGTGGGCCTGAGTTCTTCGATTGTCTGCCACAGGCCCAATTAAGTCCATCAATCAATCTTATTCGAAATTGATATATTTATCTCATTTAAATTTTAAAAGTTTGATATTTTCGAATTAAGAACGCATGAAGAATTTATTGATGATGTTGATTAATAAATATATATATTTTATATATTATAATAAGTTTGTGATAAATTTTATTAAAAATTTATTATTCTAAATTTATACAATCGAATTC
>JAGFNQ010002160.1:0-28836 GCA_024364735.1 Boesenbergia rotunda | reverse complement strand
TCTTTTTAGTGTAAGAAATGGTGTCTCTTGGTTGGAGTGGAAAAAAAATTTGGTGTTGAAGTGACATCAAATTGGTATTATAGAAATACTAAAATGGTATTTATGGTTGGAGATGGTCTAAAACCATTAAAAGGGCACGAAACAAATTTACATATGCATAAGCAATTGAATTTACAAATTGAAAAGGACTATGCCAATAAAAAGAATACCTGCGTCCAATCTCTATCCATCCTTGCAACCAAGCGAAGAGCCATTTCAGAAACTGTATCATTCTTTTTGCCTAAAAGTTCTAAACTTCACAAGTTTACGCAATAAATTCACTCTAGTTTAATTTAATCTCAAAACTGAGTTACCTTGATGAATAAATAGGCTAAATAGGAAATAAAACAAATAAGGCCCCCTTTACTATAATACTCATTACAAAATACATATTTCCAACGGTAAATTATAAAAAAACTCCCCAATAGATATTTGATCTTTGTATGCACCCCCCATTTGAGATTTTCTTTGCATTTACTCCCTGATGGATTGAGTATAAAAGAGTGAAAAATTGAATATACATCAGTAAAAATTGAGTATAAAAGAGTGAAACTTGAGTATAAAAGAGTAAAAATTGAGTACACAGGTTCTTGATGTGGTGGATGCAACCTTACATACTCAATTTTCTAACTTTTATACTTAACTTTCTTCAAATAATACTCACCAAACTGTCTTGTCAATCCCATCAGGGACTGCATGTAAAGAAAAATTTGTGTAGGGATTACATGTAAAGTTGAATTGGCATGTGAGAAGTTTATGAAAATTTCCCCTATTTCCAACTGTCAAAATGTAAATATCTCTATGCCTTGAATATGTTTGCCATTAAAATGATAATAGTTTGCCACAAACAGAGAGCTAACATGTTGAACAAAGGTGCTATTTTCTAATAAGTTTATGGTAAACATGGAGCGATGAGAAGTTTCTACTGCAACAACAATAGTAATATTCCAATTTAAAGAAAATACGAACAATTGACAAATAAAAGAGAATTGTAGTTATACTCACTAATAAATCAAACTCCAATGAATTAAAGACTGGAATTACAGAAACCAAAAAATAAGCTTAATCACTAAAAACCAAAAGAGTACATTCAGAATAAACCAAATTACAATTCATGCCGTCATACGAGTCTTAAGACACTTGATAAATAATGAAAACCGAAACTTACAAGGAATCATGCCACTCAAAAAGAAGAATTCTTAAAAAAAACAAAGTTCCTTTACGCTTTGTGAATAGATGGATAAAAAGACTTGGATCACTATTCTCTGAAAAATTGAGGAGACGTTTGATATATATTCGATAAGAGAAATGATACGTATAATGAAAGTGAATATTTCAGTAAAAATTTTGACCGTCACTCGGCGGCACGTCCGATGTCCAATCGTTGATCGGACACTACCGGCGGCCTCTGATCGCCGCCACGAATCAAACTATACTTTGTCCTCATAAAAGACATCGTGGGACTCTTCCCAGTCCATATCGTATATGGTGTCTTTATAACAGCCTTTGATGGAGCTCGGTTAAGTGTGAAAAGAGCTGTCTCTAGAGCGAAACCCCAGAAGGAAGTAGGAAGATCCGTCTGACTCATCATCGATCGTACCATATCTAATAGAGTATGATTTCTCCGCTCGGACACACCATTCCACTGTGGTGTTCCAGGTGGAGTGAGTTGGGATATGATCCCACACTCTGCTAGATGGTCACGAAACTCTTAGCTAAGGTATTCACCACCTCGATCTGATCGAAGCATCTTAATACTTTTGCCAAGTTGGTTTTGTACTTCACTCTTGAATTATATGAACTTTTCAAAGGATTCTGACTTGTGTTTCATGAGATACACATAGCCATACCTACTGATATCATCAGTGAAAATGATGAAGTACTGATAGCCTCCTCTAGCTGCGACATTGAAAGGGCCACATACATCAGTATGTATGAGTCCTAACAACTCTGTCGTTCTTTCGCCGTGTCCACGAAATGGAGTCTTGGCCATCTTGCCTAAAAGACAAGATTCACATGTCTCATATGATTCAAAATCAAATAAGTCCAGTAATCCATCCTTATGGAGCTGAGATATGCGACTCTCATTTATATGTCCTAAGCGACAATGCCAGAGATATGCTTGGTTCAAATCATTTGGTTTGAACTGTTTGGTATTTATGTTATAGATTGGGTTATCTAGATCTAGAAGATAGAGTCCATTTATCAACGGTGCATTACAATAGAACATATCATTTAGTATTATAGAACAACATTTGTTCTTTATGGTAAATGAAAACCCTTTCTTATCTAAACAAGATACTGAAATAATGTTCTTAGTTAATGCAGGTACATAAAAGCACTCTTCTAGTTCTAGGATAAGCCCAGTGGGCAAAGACAAGAAATATGTTCCTACAGCAATAGCAGCAACTCTTGCTCCGTTGCCTACTCGTAGGTCCACTTCACCCTTGGTCAATGATCTAGCTCTTTGAAGGCCCTGCACATTAGTACAAATGTGAGAAGCACATCCGGTATCTAATACCCAAGAAGAAGAGATAGATAGATTGACTTCTATAACAAAAATACCTGAGGCAGAAGTCTCACTTCTTTTCTTCTTTGCTTCCTCCAGGTAGAGTTTACAATTCCTCTTCCAATGTCCAGTCTCACAACAATGGAAGTAGGTCCCTTCCTTAGGCACTTTGCCTTTGGCTTTGGATGTAGTAGAATTGGCCTTGCCTTTGGCTTGGGTCTTACCCTTGCCTTTAGGCTTCCATTTTCCTTTGCCTTTGTTAACCATCAGTACATTACTGGTCTTGGCTTTCTTGAGATTGGGCTCAACAGTTCTCAACATGTTGAGCATCTCAGGTAAAGGCTTATCAATTTCATTCATGTTGTAGTTCATGATAAATTGATTATAACCCTCTAGCAACGATTGCAGGATAAGGTCTGTTGCCAATTCTTGGCCCAGTGGAAATCCTAGTCTTTCAAGGTTCTCCACATACCCAATCATCTTGAGTACGTGAGTTCCTACAGGAGTTCCCTCTTGCATCTTGCATGCAAATAGGGCTTTGAACACCTCAAAGCGCTCGTGCCTAGCTTGCCTTTGATATAGTTGTTTTAGATGCTCAACCATATCATGTGCATTCATGTTCTCGTGTTGCTTCTGAAGCTCAGAGTTCATGGTGGCAAGCATTAGACATGATACATCCAATGCATCATCCTGATGCTTCTTGTAAGCATCTTTTTCAGCACGGTTCTGGCACTACTGTAGCTGTGCAACAGGGATGGGCACCTTAAGAACGCCCCGGTTCTGGGACTACCGACTATGCTGTCCTTACCCTAGTAGGTCGGGGCTCGCTACCTCGTATCTACTTAGGGATGCGCGCATATGATGTATGTATGTGGTACAAGCCGGGGACCTCCAATGATGTTATGATGATATTTAAGTATTTAAAAGTATGGTTTTAAAAGTAAGCATCCTTATGTATATGCATTTGCCTCATGCATTCATTCATGTTATGCATTATGCCAGGATAGTAATGTTTTATGCTTATGTTTCATGTTAAGGAATTATGCATGATAGTGAAAGTCTTATATTTATGTTTATGTTAAGAAGATGCCCATATGCCATGCTAGGAATTATGCCATGTTAAATATGTTTCTATGATTGTATGGATGCCATGTATCATGCCATGTTAAATATGTTTTTATGTTTATATGGATGCCATGTATCATGCCATGTTAAATATGTTTTTATGTTTGTATGTATGCCATGTATCATGCAATGTTAAATATGTTTTATGACTGGATGTATGCCATGTATCATGCCATGTTAAATATGTTTTATGTTTATATGTATGCCATGTTTAGATATTATTAAGGATGGTTGATGTCTTATGCTTATGATTCATGCCAAGCACCAAGTTATGTTAATGTTTTGTGTGCTTATGTTTAAGTGACGAATGGTTTTAGTGAGTAGGAAAGAGTCTTACTAAGCCTATGTGCTTATAGTCTTATTTCCTTGTACCGCAGATCAAGCAAGAGGACAATAGGGGGAAGCAGCAGAGGGGGACAAGAATATGTGTGTGGTAGTGACTTGGCCAAGAAAGAGATACATTTACAAGTCTTATGCTAAAACTTTACGTTTGCTACTTATGTGCTTATTGAATGACTTAGGTGACTTTATGGTATGATGTTAAGTATGATATGATATTAAGTATGCTATGATGCTAAGTGTGATGTTACTATGCTAAGTTCCATGTCACCATGTTAGGAAGGATAGTTATGTTGGATCGAGAAAACCGATAGAGGGGGGGGGGGTGAATATCGAAAAACTTTCGGATTTAATAACTAAGAGAAGTTGCACAACGGAAGTTAAAAACACACAACGCAAACACGGGAGGTTTTACTTGGTTCGGAGCCTGGGTCGACTCCTACTCCAAGGCCCACGGTCGTTGATCGTTTACTTTGGGCAATTCTATATAGGCGCAAAGACAATTTACAAATATTGATTACAGAGTAAATGCAGTAAATTGAAAATCGCTCTTCTTTATCGACGTCCGAGTAGATTGACCTTTTTGGAGCAGCAGGACATCGTCTGCTTGAGTTGGGCAGTTTCCGGAGCAAGGCGTGAGAGCGGAAGAGCGTAGAAGCGTTGATTCGAAGTGATTCTTTGAAGCCTTGGTCGAGGGCCCTTTATATAGGGCCTGGGGGCGCCCGGGACGTCGGGGGCGCCCCCCCACGTGTCACCCGATCCGCCAATTCCTCGGTCAGCGTCTGATCCCTTTATCTTCGAGATCCGCTTTGACCGAGGCGCCCGGAGCGCTGGAGGCGCCCGGGTTGACCGGGTCAAACTCTATCTCTTGGCTTCGCGAGGGTGCGCTTCGGCAGCTTGCGCTTGGGGGCGCCCGGGACGCTAGGGGCGCCCGGGAGCACGGGGGCGCCCCGCCCAGCAGCTATTCGAAGCCTTTTTCTCTTGCTTTGTTTTGTATGCACCTTGGGGGCGCCCGAGACACTCCGGGCGCCCTACTCAGCCATTGCCTCACTCCTTTGAGGCTATCTGAGCTGCAGACACTCCTTCCTTTGGTCCTGCATCCAGGGTTAGTCCAAAACACAATAAAACAATAAAATATTTGTTTATACAGCCTTAGCTGTCTTGGTTCTGACTTTGGATCTCCAAAATGGAGCCCTAGGTCGAACCGACGCCTACTATTCCCTCGACGGGGAACGCGTCCTCACCTACTCCTCCTGGGAGAATATACCTGATGCCAACCGCTCCTTTGGTTGGAATTTTGCCTGACGGTCCTTTGCCAGGTCTTGGATGCCGAGCTGTCCTTCGCCCGGTGCCTAGCAGCCCTTCGCTAGGACTTGGTGACTAGCAGCCCTTCGCTAGTTGCCTAGCTGTCCTTCGCTAGGACTTGGTGACTAGCAGCCCTTCGCTAGTTGCCTAGCAGCCCTTCGCTAGGACTTGGTGACTAGCAGCCCTTCGCTTGTTGCCTAGCTGTCCTTCGCTAGGACTTTGTATCCTGGCATTCCTTTGCCAGGTGCCTAGCAGCCCTTCGCTAGGACTTTTCCTGCACACTCGAGTAACAACATTAGATCACAAATAATACTTAACTTTGAACCCTTTGCCAATATCAAAATAAGGTTCGATATGGTGCTTCCTGCACCAACAAGTTAGGCGCATGTATGTGTAAGATTTAAGTATTCCACTGCCTTATGATGTTCACATGCCCCTAAGTACGCTAGCATAATGCCGCTTTATGGGAAAAAAAAGCGGGCGTTACAGTTGAGTGCAAATGCGCTACTGTTTGACCTTCTTCCATGCGGAGGTTGGTCAGCTAGTTCCAGAGAATGTCCCTTTTGGCGAGCTTGGCTTCGGAAGTCCCTTCGTGTAACTCTAGGAATTTTTCCCAGAGTTCTTTCGCGGATGCGTATGTGCCGATTCGGTTGACTTCTTGTGCTGGGAGTATAGAAAGCAGGTGGTAAACTACTTTTCCATTCGCCACAAAATCAGCTTGTTCCTTCTTGCTCCATTTGGTTAAATCCTTTTCTCCGGGAGCTGCAAAACCAGATTGCATTTTTATAAATAATTCAAATTCTGTAGTGAAGAAAACCTCCATCTTACGCTTCCATTCGGCGAACTCCCCCTCGAATTTCAGCGGATAGATGACGGGTCCGACCATTTTGGTTGATAGTGCTGCAGTTGGCGGTTAGTCCTTCTACGGCGAACCTTACTCTGATATCACTTGTTGGATGGGGTGGACCGGCTAGAGGGGGAGGTGAATAGACGGTTGTGAAAAATAATAGAGATAACACTCGTCTAAAAAAACTTGGTTGCAACTGGAACGTTGCATCCAAGGCGCTTAACGCTCAAGCAGAACTCCTTCAGGCGGAGAAGACTTTACAGTTGTAGCACTGAAAACTTAGAGAGGTTACAATTAAATCGATTGAATCTAAAGGTTGAAACTCTAAGCCTATTTATAGCCTAAGAGAATAAATCTGGATTGTTGATTGTTTGAGGAATTTTCTCATGGCCGTTGATCCATGGATGTAATCTGGATGGTTGATCTTGGATGGGATTAACTTGCATCCATTGGATCTGATTAAAAGATAAGTATTTATCCTTTATGAGATAAAGGAATTTTTATCTTCTGCTCGAGATTGCTATTGTAATTTCCAAGTAATAATATCGGCAAGAGCAAAATGTCTTCGACCTTTATCCTAACTGGTAAGCTTGGCAACCTCTGCTCTTGAGGTCTTGGGTTTAATTCCTTTTAGCAATAATTTAATTTTTTTTTTCAGGCGACTAGCCTTTGGTTCTTCTGCTCACAACAGATAAATAACTTTATCATCTACTCGCAACAACTTCAATCACATCTCCTCCTTATCCCAGTCAGTAAGGTTGGTGATATATGCAGGCGAGGTTGCTGGTTCGAATCTTCACAATAACAAATAATTTTTTTTTGTTTCAGGTGCCTGGTTTGACTTGGTCAAACTGACCAGTCTTTTGGTTCATCTTCTAGGTGATTTTCGGCCAACCGGAATTAGGCTCACCCAAACCCGACTCCGGCCTTTCGCCCCTCGAGCGTCCTTCCTCCCGGCTTATCGTCCCTCGGACACCGCACACGTCCTTCTCTCTCCACCGGCGTACTCTTCTACAGCTTCCGCGTCCCTCGGATTGTACCGAGCCCGTTGGTTCACTTCCCCACACAATCCTTCTCGTCCGCTACGTCTTACGCTCGACTTCCACCGTACCTAAGCTCCTGCACACTTAGCAGAGGGATTAAACATACCAGGACCTAGCTTAACCTGGTTGATCACATCAAAACCTACCGGGGCACCAACAAGTGAGACCGATCAGAACATCACTGGACCAATCAGGATAGAGTCTGATGGGTCAGGAGGTTGTCTGATCGGTCATGGTGACCGATCAACACTTCTTAACTTTAATTCAAATTGTTGTCAGCGCAGTTCTTATTTCTGATTTGCTTCGCTAATGAATCTGTAAGTTTGTAGACAACACAGTGCTTTGATATTCAAATGAAGGAGCAAGAAGAAGGGTCAAGGGAAACTTTCCATGTTGCTATTTTGTTTAATACACATTTGCAGGTTTCAACGACACGTGACTTGAAGCTGCAGCTGAAGAGGATGACTCCAGTATGCTGAGAGCTCAGATGGGGTCAATGGGTGACGACACCTGTATGTGTGCAGAAGAAAGCCTGTATGTGTGCAGAACAAAGGCTTAAGAAGAAGAAGATGGCGAAGCAGAGGGGAAAAAATGAATAACAAAGAACGGTGATTCGAAAATCTGAGAAGGGTTTCTGCTGTTGAGTTGTTGGTGTTCTCTGTATTCTTCTTCTTGCTTGATCTTTCTGTTTACTACTAGTGATTGTGTTCCTCCTCTAGTCTCTTGTGCTTCACATGATATACTTCTGAGACATTTGTGGAGAGGTTACACCACCGAGAAGGAGGAAGCTTTTAGTCGGATTCATTCCGGGGCCTGATCTGCCGAAGATCAAGCGATCGCCCACCTCACGGGCACGCCAAGGAGTAGGGGCAAGTTATCCCCGAACCTTGTAAATACTGTGTTAGTCTATGTTTTCGTTTCTTTCTACTTTGTTTGTTTTTCGCTGCTAATCTGATTGTAGGAAGAAGCGAGTTTTGGTGGGTGGCTATTCACACCCCCCTCTCTAGCCATCCCAAGATCCTAACAAGTGGTATCAGAGCAAGGGGCTCTTTCAACCAGATTAACATCCTAAGAGCAAGACGATGGCTTTGAGAGGTGAAGGTTTCATCACCAACCGTCCACCCTTTTTTGATGGAGCAGCTTTTCAGTACTGGAGAAGCAGGATGGAGTATTACTTGAAAACTGACATTGGCATGTGGTTCTCAGTCAAGGAGGGATTCACTCCTCTAAAGGATGCTGAGGGCAAGGAGCTTGAGTCGTCAAGATGGTCAGTAGAACAAACAAGAAAAGGAGAGGCGGATGCCAAGGCAGTGATCACTCTGCAGTGTGGGATGACCAAGGATCAACTCATTAAGGTTAGTCCCTTCTCAAGTGTCAAAGTTCTGTGGAACAAGCTCATAGAGCTACAGGAAGGCACTCGAGACTCCCGGATAGCGAAGAGGGATCTCTTCCTTAACCAACTCCAGAATCTTTCCATGAAAGAAAGTGAAACCGTGAGCGAGCTTCATGGTCGGTTCAAAGAGATCCTTAACGGCTTGCACTCGATCGATGAGATGGTCGAGAACCGTGACCTCGTAAGGTATGTACTCAAGTCCTTTCCTAGGAATGCCTTGTGGTCATCCATGGTGGATGCCTACAAGGTATCCAAGGACCTTTCCGTTGTAAAATTAGATGATTTCTTTTGTGAAATGGAACTACATGAGCTTGTTAACAAAGGCCCAAAAGAGAAGGGTATTGCTCTTATTGCAAGGGACAAAGGAAAGAAGAAGAAGGAAAAGAAGAAGGAGAAGGAGGTCTCCTTTTCTTCATCCAAATTCGATGAGGACGGGAGAGATTCTTCATCAACCGAAATGACAAACTTTGTGAGAAGAATGATGAGGAAGAGTCGACGCTACAAGGGGAAAGGTAAAACAAGTGAAAATAATGTTGATAAAACTAATGTAACTTGTTATGAATGTAGCAAGAAGGGGCACTATAGAAGTGAGTGTCCAAAACTCAAGAAGAAGGAGGAGAAGGCAAAGAAGAAGAAGACTTTAAAGGCCACATGGGATGAGTTCTCATATAGCTCATCCGAGGAGGAGGAGGAGAAGAGCACCCGCCATGCACGTGGCTCTTATTCTTGGTGCTGGAAGCACCAAAGTCAAACCTGTGTTTTGATAATGGCAAAGGGTTCAGAAGTTAAGGTGTGTTGTGATTTAACAAGGTTAATCAAGTATGCAGGAAAAGTCCTAGGTACGCTAGGCACTAAGTCCTGGTGAGTAAAGCTGGGCACTAAGTCCTGGCCGAGGGTTGAGCACTGAAGACCTGGTGAGTAAAGATGGGAACTAAGTCCTGGCCGACGGCTGGGCATCAAAGACCTGGTGAGTAAAGCTGGGCACTAAGTCATGGTGAGTAAAGCTAGACACTAAGACCTGATCCGGGGGATTGGGCAAAAGTCCAACCGGAGGAGCCAGTTGGCAAACAGGTATACTCTCCTGCGAGGAGTAGGTGAGGATGCGTTCCCCATAGAGGGAACATTAGGCGTTGATTCGACCTAGGGTTCCATTTGGGAAGCCCAAAGTCAGAACCAAGACAGCTCAGGCTGTAAAACATGGTTTAAACTTATCATTTATATGTTTATTATGTTTTGGAACTAACCTTGATTGCAGGAACAAAGGAATAAAGGTTTTTGCATTCTAGCGCCTCGATGGAGTGAGGCGCCTCACTGAGCTAGGCGCCTGTGTTGAGACAGGCGCCCCAGCCAAAGAGGGATTCCAGCCAATCGAAGCAAACGACCACGCAAGCCTCAGGACCAAGTCATTGGGGCGTCTGTGTTAACACAAGCACCCCAATTAACTCAGGCCCCCCAGTTGAAGGGATAAGCGCTGGCCAAGTCTGCGGATTGAAGTTCTGGTAGGACAGGCCACATGTCAGGCCCCCCTTCAACAAAGGCGCCCCTGTTAACGCTATATAAAGGGGTTCACCCTCAAGGCTTCGACATCAATTGTTTCCGACACTTTCGTTCAAGTGCTACACTCCGACAAGCTCCATACTCGCGACTTAAGCGCCAACGACGACCCACTACTCCGAACTTCCAACTTCTCCGATTGTCGGTAAAAGTTTAATTTTTTTACGTGGTGTAATTCTTTGTACGATTCTATATTTGTACTCAATTTGTAATCACTTTTACAAAAATATAGAATTGCCCATCATAAACGGTCAAGGACCGTGGGCCTTGGAGTAGGAGCCGACTGCGACTCCGAACCAAGTAAAAACAAAAATTGTTAGCGATTGTTTTTGCTTTTTCCGCTGCGTAATTACTCTCTTTATTTTCGAAAATTTAACGATCGATATTCACCCCCCCTCTATCGATTCAATCTGATCCACAAGTGGTATCAGAGCGGGTGACTCAAACATGGTGCAACCACCAGTTGAGTAATTTTTTCAGATTTTTCGCTTTTTATTTCAAATAAATAATATTTTCTCTTTTTCAATTTTGAATTCTTATTTTTTCATCATAAGTCAGAATTGATATAACGATCAATTTTTTTAAAAATTTATCATAAACTTTTTTATTATTTTAATATTTTTTTTTGAAATTCGTGCTACCTTAATTCAAGTAATTTTTTTTCAACATTGAATTCTTATTCTTTCACCATTAATCAGAATTGATAAAGGCAACATTTTCAAAAAATTTATCATAAATTTTTTATTATTTTACCTCAAAATTCGTGTAACACCTTTTGAGCTAGTTTTTTTCTCTCTCCCGCACTACTAATCCAAGACCAAGTCATGGTACATTTTTGTTATTTCTTTTGTGTACAAGGTTTATATTTAATGGCCAATCAAGAATGGAATAGTGTCCGTCCACCCCTATTCTCTGGCAAGGATTTCAGATCTTGGAAAAGTCTAATGGTATCCCACCTGAAGGCTAATCTGGATTTATAGTTGATAATCCAAACGGGGTTCACATTCCCCACAGAAGATGGAACATCAATCGCCTGGGACAAATTGGACGAACCAACTCTGAGGAAGATCGAGACTGATGCTAAGACAACAGTAATCTTACAATGCGGCCTGACCAAAGAAGAATTGAAGCGGGTCAGATCCTTCAACTGTGCCAAAGAGATGTGGGAGAAGCTAATCAACCTACACGAAGAGAGCTCCGATATTGAGATCTTAGAAGGTGCGATGTCTGACTTATCGAAGGATTCGGACAATGAAGAAGAAGATCAGGTAAGTTATTTTGCATTCTCGGCTCAAGCACAAGTAGCTGAGACAGACTCGACACCCGACGTAGAAATCGAACCAGAGTGAGAAGATGAGTTTTTCGAGACAAAATCAATAACTAATTTTGAATCATTTTCTGAATTAAGGTTAAATAATCAAGCTAATACTGCAATGGTCGAGGAAGGTATAGTTTCCATTGCAGGGAAAACTCCAAGAGAACTGCAAATGAGGCTTCAACCAGTACCTGAGTCAGACTCAGACTCAGAATCTGATGACGAAGAAGGGGATTGTCAGAAACTGGTCCGGTTGGCTCGCGACCACTACAAAATGCTGAAGAAACAATCAAGCAAAAGAAAGATGGCTAAAATCAAGGAGGAGACCTCCAAAAAGAAATCAAAAGGTAACATTGTAGATTTAAAATCTAACAGTCATATAGTATGTTATAAATGCAGGGAGAGAGGGCATTACCAAGACCAGTGTTCCACTCGTAAGATTTAGTCTTCACCATCTACAATAAAAAGAGCTCCTAAGAATACCGGACAAACAATCAACAAAGGTAAATTTACAGTATTTGAAAATCTAGTATTTACCTTGAATAATGTGATTGATTCATATAAATTAGTTAAGGCAAATTTCAGAAAATTGAAACAAAAAAATGAAACCCTAAAACATAAGGTCAATATGCTAGAAAATTTAATTCATAATCTTACTGATTTCAAAAATCCGGAGTATTACTCCAATTGTGACCTTACTTAGATAATTGTTTGCTTTAATTGTGTGTTGCTTTTTATTTTATTTTTTTTATGCTTAGAATTAGGATTGATTAGTTTAAGGACTAAAGAGTTACTTAACACTTGAACAACCAAGTATTAGGTGGAGGTCAGATGATAGTACGTTAGGGAAGCCTTTCTAATAAGGTTAAGTGGGGTAAGGCGTACCCTACTTGGTCTGTTTAGTCTGGTGGAACTACCCGAAGCTACCGATCCGAAACCTAAACTAGTTAGACCAAAATTTTTCAAGAAGTAATTTGAAAATGAATTTTCGATAAAAGGCTTTATCAAGGAAAGGGTTGTTGCTCCAATAAGGCTACGACCAAAGAAGGCCTCTATGCCTCGCCAAGATCTGGAAGCCAATTATCGAAACTCAAATTCAATTTACTATTTGATAAATTTGAATCTAACACAAGTTTTGATTAAATCTTAGATTTAACACTAATTCAAAGATAAAGATAAAACATCTCATAAAACAGATAAGGTAACCTATTTTGTCATGTAGAACTGTGTGAAATGTCTAAGACCTAATAATGTAGTTCAATACATTTTCAAAATCAACTCAAAATTAACTCAATTTTTTCCCAAAATCAATTCTAAATTAACTCTACATGTTTTCTACTCAACATTTTTTCAAAAATTGAATTTCATTTGTTTTCAAAATTAACTCATCAAACTAAATATTGATTGAATTATACTAAGATCTAGGACTTGATTGGGTCAATTATTGATTGGTCAAACCTAGTCAACATAGTCAAACCTGGTCAACACTGAAGTCCCTTAAGGCACTTAGATAGAGTCAGACGGTGTCGGATACAACGGTTTTTTTTTCAAAAAATTTAGATTTTTCAAAAACCTTATGCTCTAAAACTTATTATCATCTCAAAATAAGGTTTTCAAATATTGGTTCAAAAAGCTTGTTATATCACTATCTCTTTGAACAATTATCATTATTTCAAAATGTTTTTCAAAAACTGTACTATCATTCCAAATTATGTTTTCGAAAATTATCTCCTTGAAATTATCATACTCAAGAGGTCGTTCAAAATTCTTCTTTTAATTTTGATAAACCCTAAAGACACAGAGGAAGTCTTCTTCATGATCTACAAGGACTCCTAGGATGTGTCAAGTTTAGGGGGAGGCCAAATTAAAAGAATTATTGAACATTTCATAATAATATATTTTCATACACTGTATTTTCAAAATCTTTTGAAAACCTAAGTATTTTCTCTTTCAAATTACTATCATTTTAAACTCATTTTAGTAAAAAATCACCTTAAAGAACCTATTGTTTGAAATCACTTTTGAAAGTAATATTTACTTGAGTTTGGAAAAGCTTTTAGGACACTTAGGGAAATGTCCTTGTAGTTAACAAGGTTTCCTAGGAAAGTGTCAGACTGGAAAAGAAACCAAGTCAAGTAAAATATTGTGTTTTCAAAAGTACTAATAGTTTTCAAAAGTACTAAGAGTTTTCAAAATAGTTTTCAAAAGTACTAAGAGATTTTCAAAATAGTTTTCAAAGTATAAATATTTTTCAAAGCACAAATATTTCTCAAACTGCCAATATTAGTATAAATATTTTTCAAAGCACAAATATTTCTCAAAGTACAAATACTTCTCAAAGTGCAAGATTTTTCAAAGAACAATTGTTCCCAATATTTTTCAAAGTACTGATTGTTGAAGTGTAAAGTATCTTTCAAAATGCAAGGTTTTGCATAATTTTTTTTTCAAAGTACACTATATTTGGCTAAGTGAATTTTTTTTAAAAGTGTATAATTTTCTTTTGGTGAAAGTCCTTTTCTAAATGAATTTTTTTGGCAATATTAAGTTTAAAATATTTTTTCTAAAAAAGTTTCCAAGTGCACTATACTTTTCAAAGTATAATTTTTTTGGGGGTGCAATTTAAGTACTTAATTCTTTTCGAATATTTAGTCTTTTTTCAAGAAGGAAGATTTTTGAAATTGTTTTGTCAAAAATGATATGTTTTTCAAAAATTATACTAAGTACTTTGCAAAGGAAAGAAGTTGTGTAGGTGAGATTCATAGATCAAATTCAATTCAGTGGGATCTTTCACTTACAATTTTTTTTCATCAAGGACGTGTTGAGGCAATCTATGGTCTGGAGTGACCAAATGTTTTGATGTTTGGGCAAAGGATTTAAGTTAGGTTTACCCTTGTATTCTTATATGTGTATGTTGAGTGTGCAGGTTGTACAGGTTGCACATATGGACTTGACTGGGCGACCTCAGTACGGTGAAGGGTGGTATGGAGATAAGTTGGAGACTTGTGTGCACCCGAGGGACCTTGGAGAGCATGGACGATGAGATGATGGGTGCAGACTTTGAGGCATGCGTGAAGGATGACATGGAGGCAAGATGGAGGCTTGCGTGCATCCGAGGGATAGGAGCCAAAGATGAAGAGGGCGCGAAGGCAATAGTCGAGGCTGCGGATGAGGAGTCAATCGAGTCGTGAGGGTACGAGTGTTGTGTGATTTTACTCAGGGAATCCAAGGGGTCGAGTGCTGAGAGAAGTGTACTCGGGAAGGAAAACCCTGGTATGTGAGTGGGGCATTCGACTGCCTGGGAGGCAGTTGACTGATAAAACTCACAAAATAATTTCGGGGCTGGACCAGTCACTGGTAAAATGACAGTTGATTGGTAACCCCGAAAACTAGCCATTGGGCTAGCCGTTGGCTAGCAATTAAGGCTACACAAGTCGACTGGTAAATTGACTGTCGACTGGTGGCGAGGGTTTCAGCCCGAGTCCTATTTAAAGAGGACTTGATGGTGGCTGAGTTTCTTGACGAATCTTGTCTTGGTTAAAGGCAAGATAGTAGTCTTTGTGCTCAGTGCTTTGTTTGAGTTTGTGGCGAGGTTTCTCCACCCACAAGGAGCGACGAGGGCTAGCCGGAGGTTATCCGGGGATTGATCCACCGATGGATTCTCGGATTAGTCACCCATCCGGGGTGGATACCAAGTAAATCCTCGTGTTAACATTGGTTAGTATTTGTTTGATTGTTTTTATTGTATATTTCGCTGCGCAAACTAACCGTGTAGGAAGAAAGGGGTTCGAAATGCTATTCACCCCCCTCTAGCATACCGTCTTTGATCTATCAATTGGTATCAAAGCGAAGGACCGCTCTTGATCGGACTAACTGCCGAGGGAGCACACGCTAGAGGAAAATGGAAGGAGAGGGTCCGCTAGGATGGGATATCCGGATCCCACCTTCGTACGACCGCGATGATTTCGCGTATTGGAAATGTAAAATGTCATATTTTCTAATGACTAATATTGAAGATTGGATGTGTATAGAAATAGGTTTCGAGTCTCCCAAGGACAAGAAGGGAAGGACTCTTAAGAAGAAGAAGTGGACCGAGGAGCAAATTTATCAATCCGAAATCAATAACAAGGTAATCAAAATGTTAATCAATTTAATACCAAATGACATTTTGGATAGGATTGGTGAGTATAGGGATGCTAAGGAATTGTGGAGCAAGCTAGTAGCGCTCCATGAAAACCCTGCACGAGCAGAAAAAGAAGAGCCCAAGGAAATGGACTCAGTGGACCAAGAAAAAGAAAAAGAAACGGAAGTGTCAATATCCGAAGAGGAAGAAGTGTCCACATCCTCAAGTAAAGGAGAAGAAGAGAGTGAGAGGGCACTCACCTCAAGAGAAGAAGAGGAAGCATCAACTTCAAGGATGGAGGGGGAGGAGAGACCCTTCTCTATACAAGAGCAAGAAGAAACCTCAACCTCCACCAAAGACAAGAGAAAGGAACACATCACATGCTTTGGTTGCAACGAAAAGGGGCGCTATAAGGACAAGTGTCCGAAAGGTAAAAAGGAGGTAAAATCTAAACCATGTTTAATTTCTTTTAAATCTAACATGGGGTGTAGGAGTGAAGAAGCCCAAGCTAAAAAGAAGAAGATCAGATGCTTCACATGTGGAGAGCTAGGGCACTACCACACCAAGTGCCCTAGAAAAGGTGAGCTAAAGAAAATGGAGCACTTGAGGAGATGGGAGAAAGAAGAAAGGAAGAAGAGAGGAAGTCCACATCAAGGAGGAACTCCAAAGGTAAGAAAGGTAACTCCTAACCTTAAGCCAAAATGTAATTTAAATTCAAGTTCCTCTATGTATGATAAAAATAAAGTTAATTATTCATCCATGCATGCTAGAATTAGGGAAAATTGCTTACTTGTGCACAATTTTGGATTTAGATATAATGATAGGACTAGGGTTAATAAGGTAGATCAAAACCCTAGAAAGGTCATACATCAAGAAAAATTAAAGACCTTTAGACCTAAGGATCATAATCCCAAGAAGGGAAGGAATGTGCCTAGAAAGGAGGGTAGGTTTAGGAATGGCCAAAGTGGACATGAGGGTTCTAGGTTTAGGAACCTAGAAAGGGAAAATCAAGCTTTAAGGGAAAAGCTTGATAGGTTAGAGAAAACCCTAGAGAGATTCACTATTGGATCTAAGGGTTTAGACATGGTGTTGGGTGGCTTAAACTGCACCAATGATAGATCGGGGTTGGGATACCGGTCTAAGAACTCCCATGTCAAGGGAAAGAAATATGCTAGGGTAGCATATGATATTGGCAAGAAGGGGGAGTCCAAAAATGGCAAGGGAATGCCACTTAAAGGAAAAAAAGGACTTAACCAAAGACAAGGTGTCTAAGTTAAGAGTGTCAAGTTTGTAGGCCAAGAGTCACCGGTGGAACACCGATGTGACATAGTGATGGTTGAGTCATTTAGGGAGGTGGCTAGGGCTAAGAGCTCAAGGGGGAGCTCTAGGAGCCTTTGGGATATATGGTGAATGGATCTTAGCAGAGTTCCTCCTAGAGGTCTAGATGGACAATAAAATGTGCCAAAAGAATTGGAGACGGACTTGAGTCTCAATTCTTGGATTTTGACACGGTGTTTTTGAGTTTCATGCATGGAATATGACATTGGGGTCATATAGCATGAAGGTTGGTTTTTGGTGTGCAAATGCCATATAAAACAATGTTAGGGATGCATTGTGGATTGGTATGGGCAGAGACATCAAAGGAAAACCAAAACTAGGACTTTTGGTTAAGGTTTGAGTGAACCTTTTTGCTAGTTTTGGGTTTTGTGTCAAACTTGGGAATGGTGATAGAAACATTTTGGAATGTATTTTTCCCAAGTAGGTATGGGTACCACAAATGTCTCCACAAAATTTGAGAATTTTTGAAGATTTGTGAAATTTTTGGCGCATTTCTGAATTTAGTTAGAAAGGTTGAAATTCTGATTTTCAGAGTATCAGTCGACTGCCCTGGGGGGCAGTCGACTGGTAAAGACTAAATTAAGTTTCAACAGCTGGGTATGTGTCCAAATGATGCAAAACAAGTGTATGGGGAGATAGTACACATTGTTTATGGCCATTAGGGATTGAAAGAACCAATAATTGGGATATTGTTGGGCTCTTTTTGATGTTTGGCAAAGGGAGAGAAGTGTTGGGTTTAAGTTGGGAAACCAAACACACCTTTACTAGAAACCCTAGGTTTAGGGGGAGCTAAGATAAAGGGGGAGCATGGTTGCTCCATCCTTGGCGTAAGGGGAACCTTGGAGAGGTTCTTAAAAAGCCTTTGTAAGTCCAATGTAAGAGGAGCTTTGGTAAAGCTTTAAAAAGCCCGTGTTGAAAAGGTCCTAACTTGGAGGGTTAGGTGTGAAGAGTCTTAGCTTGGAGGGCTAGGTGTGTAAAAATTCCTAACTTGGAGGGTTAGGTGTAGGATGCCTTGGGATAGGATCCATGTATGTGTTAGTGATATGAGAGAAGTGTCCTAAGGCAATCGCATTATGATTGTAAATATTTATTTTAATAAATGATAATTCACTATTTGAGTATACATGATTGTGTATTTGATTGGGATCTTAAACTCATCTACTGAATGTCCGCAATACAATTCACAGCATAAGAGAATTTGTGATGGGATCACAACTAGTGATTATCTCTAAATGTGCAATTGTGAAGTATTAAAAATATCCCTAGTCGATGAATTGATAAAAACGGATACTATCAATTCTGTTGAGACTAGCATGGGTTATTCTCTAATCAGCTGATTCTCACTGGCTGGTGACATTGGGATGTCCGGAGATAAACATGGATGCTAGTTAAGGGAACTAGTTCATTGGAGTGACTGGCTGTAAAACTTCACATGGTAGTCTATACATAGACATGTCAGTGAAGCTCTTACTGCAGCTTAAGTGCGATGTTCCTTTGACTTGCGGTGTTCAAGTCATCTTGGTCATGGAGACTTATACTTTAACATCTTAAGCAAGCATCTCCAAGGAGGTGTGGACCCAGGATGATTGGGTATAAGCCGAAGTGCCCGAAGATGTTTGAACAACCTACAAAGGATTCACCACTCTTTGCGAGGAGATGTATACCCAGGCCTATCGTCGGATTGTTACTCAAAGCCTCTGGCCAGAGCATATCATGTTTAGAGTATGAGTCTCTTAAATACATGAGAGTAATTAGAAATCCAAAGGACGAGAAAGACACTACTTGGGCTAGGTGTGACGTAGTCAGCCTAGTGGGGACTGACACACATAGACCGTGTCCTGAACCAAGTGGGTATAAGATGGTGAAGGGAATGAGGCACGATTCATTAGAGCTGCTGAAGGGTTTCAGAATTAATTCTGAGGTCAACCGTTGATCTTTCGATTAATTGGGGATCATGATGTACTACTAGGTGCCACTCATGATCGTTCTATAATTGATGAATTATAGACGGCCAACATAAATCGAAAGCCTATTTAGTCACACGCACAACGAGTAATCTGAGGGATTTAAAATGAGTTAAAAATTAAATTTTTCGATCAAGAGAAATAAGTCGAATCTGAATTTATCAGAGGTGCAACGGAAGCTTAAAATGACTAAGTCATTTGAAGACTTATTAGGCGAATTAAATGAGTTTAATTCGCGAGGGAAGGGCTTGGAGTGACCGGCCAAAGAGGGTGCCCACCCTCTTTGGTTTGGCCGGCCACCAAAAGGAGAGAAACCAATTTAATTGGTTTAAATTATAAAATAAATTAAGCGCGATTTGTTTTATAAAATTATGGATAAATAAATTTGTTTTCATGGAAATTAAAATAAACTTTAAATGGTTTTATTTTATTTTATAAAATCAATTATGAATTGATTTTTCCATGATAAGAAAAAATTTATATAATAAATTTATTCTTTTTATGGAGATTAAAATAAACTTTAAATAGTTTATTTTTATTTTATAAAATCAATTATGAATTGATTTTTTCATGATAAGAAAATTTATATAATAAATTTTATGAAAATTTATTCCATAATAAAAGGAGAGATGTATTTGTTTTATTATAAAGTTAGTTATAATAAAACTTGGCATAACGGAATAGTTCATAAGAAAATTTATAAGATAAATTTCTTATAAAAATTTATTCCGTTAATTCCGTTAAAGGGGAGACTTAGCAAGGGAGAGGCTACTATATAAAGGAACCAAGGCTAGGCTTGAATTCCTCAATAGAGTTATTAAGAGATTAATTCTCTCGCTCTCTCTCTCTCCCTTATTCTCTCCCTCTCTTCCCTTAGGGCCGGCGCCCATCTTCTTCCTTAGGGCCGGCACCCACTTCCTCCCCTTCCAAGGGATTGGCGTGAGCAACATCCACCAAGGAGGAGCCAAAGAAGAAGAAGAAGAAGCGGATCGCAACTCCTTCCTTCCCGGAATTTAGATTCCGTTTCTTGGTGGTTAGTTTCCTATCTTCTCTCTTGATCTTCTAGTTGTGCCTTTAGAGAATTTAGTAGTTCTCGTCGGCACAAAACTCATGACTTTGCGAAGTCATCCCGAAGAGAACTCGGCGTGGACGCGAATAGAGGCGGAGCTTCCAAGGGACGCTACGGTTGGATCTCGTCCCTTACTTCGAGTTACGCGAGGTACTTAGTAAATTAGTTTACTTTTTCGTAAAATTTTAATTTATGATCATGTCCACACATAATAAGGTCGCATGCTAGATACGTGGTTAAAATAATTTGAGAAATTATTTATGCTAATTCTTCCGTTGCACGTAAATATTTTAAAATTTACGAACCCGTATCCTTGTCAACATGCACCCGGTCCCAACAGTATGCATTGCATATGCATTTATTTAGCATGATTTTTGCTATTGAATACTATTTTGCTTTCCCTAACTTAAACGTATTGTCAAACCTCAAAAAGGGGGAGATTGTTGAGGTAATCAGTGGTACGGAGTGACCAAGTATTTTGATGTTTGGGCAAAGGGATTAAGTTAGGTTTACCCTTATGTTCTTATATGTGTATGTTGAGTGTGCAGGTTGTACAGGTTGCACATATGAACTTGATTGGACGGCCTCGGTATGGTGAAGGGTGGCATGGAGACAAGCTGGAGACTTATGTGCACCCGAGGGACCTTGGAGAGTAGGGACGATGAGCTGATGGGCGCAGACTTCGAGGCATGCGTGAAGGATGATATGGAGGCAAGCTAGAGGCTTGCGTGCATCCGAGGGATAGGAGCCAAAGATGAAGAGGGCGCAAAGGCAATAGTCGGGGCTGCGGATGAGGAGTCAATCGAGTCGTGAGGGTACGAGTGTTGTGTGATTGTACTCGGGGAATCCTAGGGGTTAGGTGATAAGTGTCATTTTGTTGATCATTTCATATGCTTAAAACCGTATTTGACCCATATTTTACTTGTGTAATTGTGGATTTGGCCTAGGTTTTAGGATTTACACCCTTTTTGGACCTAATTGTAAATCTTGCTATATTTGGGTTGTTTTGTCACTAAATTTTTGATCTACTTTTGTAGGCTTGGAAGGATTATGGACCTAGGTCATGTTGGGTCAAAGTCGAGTCAAAAGTGGACTAGATCAAGTAATCAAGCTCCAATTCATTTGGACCGTCCGATGCAAGAACGGTTAGATCTAGACCATCTGAGAACTTTTGATCAATCCGAGCTGGGGTTAAGTCTAATCAAGTGATCAGATCAAGATCTGAGAGTTTCAACTCAATCGGAGATCATCTAGCCGTTGGATCACATTCAGAGAGATCTAGACCACCCATTCAAATATCAGTTTGATCTGAGCCATCCGTTGGAGATCTGGCAGATCCGAGCTACCACGAGGTTGATCTTGACCTCTGATCGAGATCTGGAAATTTTGAATCAAATCGGACAAAGATCCACCGTTGGATGAAGCGGGATTAATCTCAGCCGTCCAAATTAAATGGTTTAAGTTTAAATGGGAATTCCCTCGGCAGATCTCGGGGTCGCGACCTCACTTCTCTAGCTTAGTTCTTCAGCTCGTTTTCCTTCATTTCTTCACGGTTTTACTTGCGATTTTCTTCAGTGAAGGCGTGGCCAACTCGATTACTTCCTTGGAGCGAGATTTGGATCCTTGGAAGAGGCTTAAATGGAGATTCAATCATGGATTTGCATCGGAACAGGGGCTGAATGAGGGTTTCTTCAGTTTCTGTTGTTTGATCAATTGGATCGCGTTTGGGTGCTGATCTCTTCAATCGGAGCTGTCTGAGGGGTTCTCTGATAGTTTCTTATCATCACCAAATCTTTATAGCATCTGTACATCGCGAGATTTAGTGGATCGAATTGGATTTCCAGCAGAGTGCACTTCTGTGAGCAGATCTGAAGTTGAGCCGTTTTTCCATTGATTTGCGAGTTTAAGGGGTTCTTGGAGTGACGATCAAGGTGGTCTTGAATCAAGGAATGGTCGAGATTTAGTTTTATGGCATTCCTTTGTGTTTTAGTTGTAATTTCCTAGCTGTAAATTCTGTTCCAGAAATTCTATTTTTTCTGCACTTGTATCAGCTATGCCACTTTCAGTTTCTGAATTGTTTTTCTTTGATTAGGTCTTAATACTGCAATACAACCAGATAGGGAGTTTGTTAATGCACAATAGTTTGCAATCTCAATTTTATTCTTCTTTTACTGCTTACGTATCAGAATTTCAATTGCGTATCAGTTTTTGCTTCATTTCTGCTTAACAGAATTCTTCTTCAACATCTGAATTTTGTCCAAAGAAGTTGTTATTTCTCCTCTTGCATTTATACATTGTAGTTGGATTCATTTGCTAGGTATTTGCATTTAATTTCTGCACTCAACTTCAACTAGTTCATATCAGCTTGCATATTTCTGAATTTTCAGGCAGTTTTTGTGATACAACTCAGTTCTGAAGTTTTTCTAGTTATAATTGCTGAAGTTTGTATCAAGGAAGCATTGCAACTGAATTACATTGCATTTGAAATCAGTTACTTGCTTTGTTCTGTAGCCAAATGGAGTTTAACTGCCAATTCTGATCATAGAATTTGAATTACTGCATTTTGGTTTTTACATTTAATCCATTGTCGAATTGATCACTACTTGATCTGAATTGTACCCACTTATTCCTTCAAAGTTCTTCCTTAATAGTTTGTCTTCAAAGCTTAGTTGATTGGTTTTATTTCAGAGTGTTAGTAGGAACTTTAGTAATCCATATCAGATTTGGCACAAGGTTTTCTTTTCTTTTGGTATCAAGTTTAGTTGTTGAATTTTTGCATTCCAATTCTGCAATCAGCTCTTTGTTATACTGCTGTAGTAAATTTCGAATTTGAATTCTCCTCACTTGCATTTTGTTTCATTCACAGCCTTGTCTTCCAAGTGATGTATCAAGTTCTCTAGGTTGTTTTACATCATTTCTAGATTGTTTTACATCATGTATCAAGTTCTCATGTCTTTCTAATACCTTTCCTTGTCTATTCGAATCCAAAACCCAATTTTCACTTGAAACCCAAAAACATTAACGACACATAAACACGAGTTTGAATCACACAACTTGAACTAGCCCTTGGAAAAAAATACGACCTGTGGCCCCTTTACTACGCTTTTCTTCTTCGATTGCAAAAAGGGTTTCCAGCATTTCATTTATAAATTTTTAAAATTCTGATGGATCTACATTCGTGACAAATTTAATTAGCTAAATTGGGTCCATCAAATTTTTGGCGCCGTTGCCGGGGAACACACTAGTTGAGTTGTTTGATTTTTGCTTGTGTACTCATTTCATATTTTTCTTGATCCATTTTTCTTGCATTTACTGCTATATCATCTGATTTGATTTTATTTGTTTCATCTTTCTATATACTTGTACTGCGATTTGTTCTTGTTTTTATGACCAGGTCTACAGGTGGTGAACTAGAGGATTTTGACCCTGAGATTGAGAGGACCTTCAGAGCTAGGAGGAGCCAGCTCAGTGTTTCAGAGGCTTTTGGCATTATTCCTACTCAGTCTATTTCCACTTATTCAGTTGATCAGATGGCAGACCACCAGAAGACCATGAAAGAACTAGCAGCACCAGATGCTTCTTTTCAGTACTCCAGCATTGCCTACCCAGAGCTGGGTGGAGATTTTGAGCTCAGATCTGGACTTATACATCTTTTGCCAAAGTTTCAAGGTTTATCCGGAGAGGATCCAAACAGACACTTGCATGAGTTTCATGTTGTTTGCTCCACTATGAAGCCTCAGGGTATTTCAGAGGAAGACATCAAACTGAGGGCTTTTCCATTTTCTTTGACTGGAGCAGCTAAGGACTGGTTTTATTACTTACCTACGGGGCATGTGTCTAGTTGGATTTCCATGAAGAAGGCTTTCTTAGAAAAATATTTTCCAGCTTCTAGAACAGCAATTATCAGAAAAAGTATCTGTGGCATTCAGCAGATAGTAGGAGAGACACTCTATGATTACTGGGAAAGATTCAACAAGCTGTGCTCTAGTTGCCCCCAGCATCAGATTAGTGAGCAGCTCCTTATCCAGTATTTTTATGAAGGATTATTACAGATGGATAGGATTTTGATTGATGCAGCAGCTGGAGGGGCTTTAGTTAACAAGACACCATATCAAGCCAGGGAGCTTATTTCAAATATGGCTGAGAACTCACAACAATTTGGAAGCAGGGCATTATCTACTCGAGGGGTTAATGAAGTTCAAGGGGTTTCTAATGATCAAAAGGAGATTAGTAGTGCATTGTTAGAACTCACATCAGCTGTTAAGCAAATGGGTCTTCAGATTTCAAGTAAAAATTCAATTCCTTCAACACCTCCACAATCAAATCAAATGGTGATGAGTGTATGTGGTATTTGTTCTAGCAAGGAACACACTTCAGATTTATGTCCGAACCTACAACAAGATGAGTCAGTTGCAGCTTTGGTTAGGGGACAATTTCAAGCTAGGAACAACCCATATTCTCCTACTTACAACCCCGGGTGGAGGGATCATCCAAACTTGAACTATGGAAATTCTTTTTGCCAACAAGGCCCACCTCAACATCAATCATAGCAACCCCAACAAATGTTTCAGCAAGGGCAGCAGCAACCATTACAATCACAGCAACAAAATCAGCAAATTCAGCCCCTAAATCAGCCTTTCCAACAACAATTTCAGCAGCCATTTCAAGGGTTTCAACAAGGTTTTCAAGGTAATTTGAGTTATCCACAGCCATATCAACCTCCACAGCAACAAGTTCAACAACCACAGCAAAATTTCCAGCCTTGGAACCAAGGTTTTCAGCCCCAACAAGCCCAACAACCACATTTCCAAAGATCCCAGCAAATCCAACAATTTCAGCCTACTTCCTCATCATATCAAGGTCAATCAAGGACCTATGCTAATCAAGGAGGCTATGGGAACTCAAATGGAGGAGATCCACAGCAACAACAAATGATGGAGATGCTACAACAAGTGCTGCAACAACAACAACAACAACAACAACACACTCAATATCTTGAGAAACAAATTGGGCAAATGGCTAGTAATATAAATCAAAGCAAAGCTCAAGGATCAAGTCTATTACCTTCCCAAGCTGTTCCTAACCCTAAGGGAAACGTTAGCGCAATTTATTTGAGAAGAGGGAAGGTTGCATCAACTCAAAATGACCCAAGAGCAGATTTTTCTGAAAACAGGGCAGCATCTTCATTTCCAGCCCAAATCAGTGCCGAAACCACTCTAAATTCAGTGGATACCACCCCTAGCTCGTGCCCAACTTCTTCATCTATCAATCCTCCAATTTTGGTGGAAAACGGAGTACAAAACAGTGGCGAGACAGTTCCTACAGCAGCTACGGAAAACAGGGCAGCAACAAAAAAATCAACCCCACCCATTTTGGTTCATGAGGAGGAAGTTCCTATTCCTTTGCATTTTCCAAATGGGAGAACTCCAACCAGAAGACAAGGGGAAGAGGAGAAAGCAAAAGAGTACAACGAATTGGTAAAACTTTTTAGTAAAGTTGAAATTAATGTACCCTTGCTGACAATGATTAAACAGGTTCCTAAATATGCGAAATTTTTGAAAGATCTTTGTGTTAACAAGAGAAAGCTTAAGGAGAATGAAATGGTCAGCATGGGGAAGAATGTTTCATCACTCATCCATGCCATCCCTCAGAAATGTGAAGACCCTGGCATGTTCACTGTATCTTGTGAGATTGGAAGCACCACGCTACATGATGCTATGCTTGATTTAGGAGCTTCTATTAATGTCATGCCCAGGACAGTCTTCCAGATGCTTGGCATTGGACCTCTACAGCCCACTGGAATTATGATTCAGTTAGCAGACCGGAGTCAGACCCGTCCGGCAGGAGTAATTGAAGATGTGTTAGTTAAAGTGAAAGAATTGATTTTCCCAGCGGACTTCTACATCCTAGACATGGAGGGAGAGTACCTTGCACGTAGATCCCCACTTATCCTCGGAAGACCTTTTCTGAAGACTGCAAGAACCAAAATTGATGTATATGCTGGCACCCTTTCGATGGAGGTGGGAGACACAGTAGTCCAGTTTAGCATTTTCGACGCCATGAAGGACCCTCAGGGAAATAGTTCTATTCTGAGCATAGACACTGCAGATGAGATTGTTGAGGCACCTAGTGTTGCTGATGATGGTATTTTTGACATAGTGAGAGGAGAGCTGGTTTCAGAGGAGGATTCATCTGATTTTTCTTGTTTTGTATTTTGTGATGATATTGTTTTTGATAGCCCTATTCTTTTTAATGATGTTGTTGCAGAGATTACTCAGGAGGCATGCACAGGAGATTATTCTATAGGTGTAGGGGATTGCACAGAGCCCCAGGGACCACCACCACCTTCAGAAAGTGTAGGGACTTGCATGATTGGAGCAAGTACCCAAGGATCACCTATTCTAGTTGATTGTTCACCAGATTTTGTGCCCGAGATGGAGGTATTTCTTGTAGATCCAATAGACATTTCTCATCCAGATCAAGTAAGTATTTCTTCTTTTCCTTTAGAGAATTTTAGGGAGATGTCTAGATTTGCATGTGAAGAATATCTTGATTCATCATTTGTGAAAAATAATTGTGAAAATTCTTTAGAGGTACCCAGGCTTGATTTTATGCATTGTTATGATATTCATGAGACAGATTATGCTAAAATTGATTTTGAAAAATTTTTAGAGCCTGAAATTGAAATTGTTTATTGTGAAGAATCTCTGGCTATCTCTTATGCTGAAATTGAATGTGAAAAACTTCTAGAGGTACCTGAGATTGATTTTATGGATTGTGAAACTTTTCTTGATATACCTCAAGTAGAATATGCTTGTGAAAAATTCATTGAGGTACCCAAAATTGACTTTATTGGATATGATGCATTTTTAGATATATGTTATGTAGAGATTGATGATATTGCATTTTTATCTTACCCTGCACGCTTGAGGAAGGTTTTACATGGTTTTGCAGGGTCTCAGAGATTTCTTGAGTGGGTTCTACATCTAGACAGTCTTCAACCACCTGGAAGATTTTTCAAAAAGAATAAAGAGGGAGGAGATGAACTTGCTGTGACTTATAGCACTCCACCTCTGAAGTGGCTATTGTATTTAAATCATCTTCGGCCACCTGGCCAGTCTACTGTGAAGAATAAGTGTGGGGGAGTGGTGCAAAATAAAATTGAGCAAATGAAGGAAATTATTTTAGCTACTCCTACTCCTCCACTACCACGATGGAGATTATTCCTTGATAGACTCCGACCGCCAGAAATAAAAGGGAGTTTACTTTTTCTTGCATTTTCTTTCATTGCCTTTTTCATCTTTATGCTTGTTAGAAGTAGAATTTTCTTTTGAAATGAATTCTTGCTAATAAATGCTTGAATAGAGTAGAATTAATAAATAGGCATTATAAATGCCATTTTTCTTGATGAGTAGGAATAAAATGTATCCCTCTAGGTTATTCTCATAGCAATTTAGAGTCTTTTGAAAACAAATTAAATTTGGTTGTTAAAACTTAGGATTTGAGTTCATGGATGAAATCTTGGATGCTTGAGTACTACTTGGCCATGGATGCTTGATTGAGGACTTGAGATGAATTATTTTTACCTAGTGAGGGTTAGCCTTATTTTTGTGAAACATACATGTGATTGTACTCTAGAACTTGCTTAGGTTCTTTCAAAGTCATATTTCAATGTTTAGATCACTTCTATAGAGGCTAATAAATTTGTTTACCTTTCCATGTCAATTTTTGGCAAAAATCATGTTCATTCTATTTTCTTTCCTTATTTCCTATTCCTAACCATGCTTTCTAGGGACTTGTTTGTTTGGAGATGTTCTTTGATGTTATTTTGCCCGAGACGGACAAAAGATTAAGTGTGGGGGAGTGGATAGTGTGATGGAAACATTTGAAAAAAAAAATTCATTTCATTGTTGAGTTGAAGCCAAAAATTGCCAATTGGAATGGAGTTTGGTATCAAGATTAATGGGAATTCAGTTGTGAATTGGAGGTGAATTGGATCTAAAGAAATGGAAAAAAAAACAGAAAAAAACAGGAAAAAAAAACAGAAAAAATGAAAGAGTTTGAAAGCAATGGAGTTTGTAGCACAAAAGGGTTTGGATCAAGTAGGAATTATGGAAGATGAAATCAGTAACTCTTTGCTAAGTTTGAATGAGTTGTTAGGTTTGATTTGAAGCAGGAAATTATGTGCAGAAATCTGAACCAAAGTGGAAACAAGTGGAAAAATCTGTGCAAGAGGAAAAGCAAAAATTTTGTACCAAATGGAAAAAGGATAAGAACTTGTTTCGGCCACTCTTCTAGTAGCTGAATTGCAGCTATATATATTTCTGAAATCAGTGCAATGGTTGCTAGAATTTAAAACAAAAAAAAGAAACAAAACAGTTGGTATCAATTTGAAAGTGAGTGTGCCATGGATGGGATTTGAAATTGTTAAGCTTTGATTCTCAAGTGAAGCATGTGGATTTTCCATTGTAATTCGAGGTTACTTCTGCGAAACATCAGTGAATTGTAAGGTTTACAAGTTAAGTGTGGAGTTTCCAAATAAACAAGTGCAGCTGCCAACAAAAAAAATCAGAAGGGAAAAACAGAAAAAAAAACAGTGAAGTTGGAACCCAATTGGCACACTGAATTCAAGCTATTCGGCTGTGATACAACTGATTCTAAATCAGTTTGTTTGAAGTTTATTTGGTATCAGATTCTGGAGCTGCAGAATTGTAAGGAGTTGGGGGAATTGATTGAATACAAAAATGAATTGAAAGTAGAGTTAACTCACAAGTAGCAATATAGTTGAAGCTCATGGTAGCATTGGATTGAAACTGATTTCGATCAGGATTTGGAGGAGCTGATCACATCATAAAGGAATTAAGAAAGGTTGCAGA